>JAIUND010003499.1:0-15619 GCA_034699125.1 Gisinianus flammeolus
TTCCTATGCTGACTCCCATCTTCAAGCATAGGAAAATGTAGAGTGGCAACACTGTGTGCTATTTCCGCGGCGAGGGAAGGACTTTGGAAGTAAGCATAGGGAGTAAGCATAGGAGTAAGTATAGGAGTAAGCAATGGCCTAGTCAGTCTTACCTCAACCGTAATGTGTCTATACTGTGACGCTCATTCAAGTTCTTGTGGAATTTGCCAATCCAATCAGAGTTTTGATCGAAATGATGCAAAAAAAAAAAAACATGAAATGGATTCAGTGAATTCACTATAGTGAAAAAAAAACAAACCAGAGTTTCTAATTAAATTCCATACCAACATGCATTTTATTTGAGTTATGAGACTATATATTCGTCACAGTTTTATATTAGTCCCAATCTATAGAATTCGAGGGTTATAGAGTCCAAAGACAGATGTATAGGGTATATAGATTTGATTCACGTTAAATGTTCCACATTTCAGGTCAGAAATTCAATGTGGACAAAGCGGAGACGGCCATTCGAAACTTGAGTGAGCATCATTTTGCATATATCGTCTGTTAAGTTCAAAAAAGGACGATAATCATGTGGCCCCAGAGGGTGAATACACATTGTGTGCATACGCACATATGCTGTGCGTGTGAGGCCAAACGATTATCGACCTTATTTTTGAACTTAACAGACGATATATTTGTATACTTCATTTTATATATGTGGAGAGAATTTGGGGGAATTGAGTTGTTGAGTTTGTGCTGTGGTGTAATTCCGGGCTTTTCCTTTTGACTCCACAAGGCATTTAAATGTGGCGAAAGGAGAACGGCGATTCAACACTTCCGCTGCCATTACAAAATCCTCTGACGATGTCTTCAATCTTTTCCCCCGTGTACAGTGACGGCCTCACTAATATAAATATCCTTGTCCACACAGTGTACACAAAAAGGAGCGGAGCATATAAAAAAAATATTCAAAAATCTCAAGCCATGGGCACAAAATTGTAGGCATGGCCAAAAAATAGTAGGAATGGCCAAGAAATTGTAGGCATGGCCGAAAAATTGTAGCCATGGCCGGGGAATTGTTGCAGTATGGAACCAATTTTTGGATAGTAAATATTTGTATTCCAGAATAAAGCCATAGCTAGTTTTTCCAAAATTCAAATATATTAAAAAAATTTGATTAATCCAAAAATCCCGAAATTCAGGTTAATGTATACGGCATCCTTAAATTTTTTAGCCCAGAAAACCACAAATTCGAACATAGTTAAAAAACCCGGGTAAAATCCGAAATTCGGGGTGTGTGTAATCGGATTATAGGAATTGTGATTCCAGAATCGGATTCCCCATGATTTTTTACCCCATAATCCCACAAATTTTTGGTTATTGCTCGAAATCCCGCGTAAAACACCGAATTCGGGGTTCAGAATTCGGATTTCTCGGAGTTTGACTTTAGATTCGGATTCCCCGGGATTTTTTCACCGAAATCGTTTAAGAACTAAAAATATTCGGAAAACCGGTCAAAAACCCGGATAAAACCCAAACGGGTATTCCGATTATGCCCATCTCCGAACTCATCCTGTCTTTTACCAATCCAATATCAATGAAAAAAACCCGGAGTCAAAATCTCGATCTGTTCGGGAGTTATCGACGGAAAGGACGGATAGACAAAAGGACTGACGGACATGTGCCATTTCATTGATTGATTAATTGGTTTTTATTTTAAAGAGTGGCTTTAAGCAATAGCCCATCACACAATATTAAACAAATACCTCATTTACATTTTGTTTGGACACACCCGCTAAGATGTATTAATTATATTAAAATTAAAGATTACAGTCCTAAGTGCCCGGTGTTAGGCGTTTAGGAGGGGAGTTCGGTCGTGCTCTTGTGTTATATTTATACTTTTAATTTATAATTTGTAATTTGTGAGACATTTCTTTATGATGATTTATGGTTATATTTGTTGCAATATATTAATAGTGACTATTCTAGCTTTACATTCAGATTTAAGAAATTATTTTGTTGATCTTCACTTTATTCTGCGTTTGGTCATTCGTAAATTTCTATCATGGGCCCCTGCAGATGGTTTATGTATAAAAAAGGGCTTTTCCGGATTGGTGGCACCAATTTGGTGCGAGGACAGGCTGTGGGGTTTCGGTCCGATGTGGTCACTTCAGAGAACTTGATCCTTTTATTGATTTATTTACTGTTATTTACTCATCCCTCTGTCATGGTTCATCTCGGTCCGACGCCTTCGGCCTGCAACACCGCTCCATCTATCGCTCCTCGTTGAACTCACATCATACTCGACTGCATGTGCTCCACACCACGATGTTAATGTTTTACAGATTGTGACCACTATTTTGACCTTTCTGATGATCCCTTGATGTTGATGGTTATGTCTGCGTGTGAACGGCTTTATTGTTTAGCTTCCTGGTTAATTTTACTTTGATATGTCCACACACACTCTTGTCACATTAATATACTTATTTTTGGAATCTTGATGCTATATTTGTGTAATTCCTAATTTAAGTAGATATTTTAACAATTAACTGATTGAATTATCACTTTTTGTTTATTAAAAATAATGTAAGTATCTATATTTAGTTAGGGTTATGTTTAGAAATTACGCAATTATAAGCAATTTAAAATACGGAATTAATATTAAATTACAAGCGTGCGAAAACACGTCTCACCACCGCCGCAGCACCGACCGAACTCCGTGCCATTTCATTAGGGGAGCTCCGCTCCCTAAAAACGGCGCCTTGGATGAGTTTCGTTTCTACTGTTTCCCACACAAAAACTACAATTTAATTTAATTCATTGGGATTTAATTCTTTTTTATTTAGCATATTTTATCTATTACTGCTTTATGTGTCTATACTGTCTATATGGGGTAGACCATAAGAAAAGGGGCCGAGCAAACCTATATAGTTTTAGCGTTATAGCGCTTTGAATATTCTCGGCTGTTTGGCGCGTAAATAAGTTTGTCAATGATTGTAATTGAATTTAAATTACACAAATCATCGGGCGATCTGAAATTACTTTTGGTCAGTATAAAAATGGTTTAAACTTGTCCTATAAAATATTTTCCATGTTCTGTTGTCCGTAAATATATGCAAAAAAGTGAAGTTTTGCTTAAATGGTCCCTTTTCTGGCAGAGAACCTCATATATTTTTTTTGTCTTTTGGATTTGGAATAATCCAAATCTATATATGCAATTAAATTGAATTGATAGATATATATACCAATGGAAAAACAATGTGTATACAAAAGATTCACATTTTATTCCTAATTCATAACGAGCATCTACTTATATATTAATTGTAAGATCCATTTGAATGAGTGATCAGATTAATTGCCACGCCACACACCCCAGTTTTATTTTATTACGTTGTGGACATTTTCAAATTATATTTAACCTCCAGGGATCATCCACACTTTATAATAATAATAATAATAACCGTCTAAATAAGATAAAAGTATAAGGAAATATGATTTGCCCAGGATTTCAATGTATATAGCTGCACACACAAAAGATCAATTTTCCACAGTCGATTTTTTTTGTGGATTCCACACATTAATGTGGACAGAGTGCCTATATACAGGCAAATTTGAATCTGAGTGGTGTCGAAGTCAGACAAAATTTTGTTTTTAATTTGTGTACATATTAGGCTGATCATTTTCATAATAAAGATTAAAGTATACTTTAATATTGCATATGTACAAAAAGGCAATTTAAAATTTAAATGAGCATACATGATTTGAAAAAAGTCCTGTTAAAAGTGACCTACATTTTATACATCAAATGCAAATTCAGGTGAGTAAATTAATGAATTAAAAAAACCATTGCTATAGTACGATGAATGCGCGAAAACTGATGGATTTTCCTCCAGGAATATTTCAACTCTTTTTTATCCCTTCAAAATTTGCGCATTTCCTTTGTACATATTGTTTATATGTTAGCCGCGACTGTGGAGCCATTTCGGTCTCTCCCGCGTCAACTCCACAGATAATTAAACTGGAATGTCGAATCTCGAAATGCTTTCGTCGTCGTCACAGACTGTGGAGAACAATTTCCGCTTTCCACAGTCCCATTTTCAGTTCCAGACATTGTAAATCTTGCTCTTTTGACCGTCGACCGTCCATTCTGCCTTCATTTTATTATTCTGCTATATATATTCCTCAATTCCTCTCATATAGGTATATTCTCTCGATCCATCATCATCGTAATATTTTTTATTTCCTCCTCCTTTTCGTGTGTATAAAATTGGCCAGTTCATTCGCACCCTCTAAACAAAAAAAAAAAAATTGATGAAATTTCAAATTAAATAAAAAATTGACAGGGGAATATTTATATATTTAAAATGCATGTACGTATCAAAATGGTTCGGTTTTCTGTGTATATAATACGCTTTATCTCTTTGCATGATGGCTTTCTTTCGATCTCCGGTCGTGATCAAAGTGTGTGATCCACCAACAAACCGATTTGCCGCCAGGACGTTGACCATATTCGTCGCATTGGATGGCCTGACAAAAAACACACAACACACAACAAATCTGGGATTTTAAATTTCAACTGGGACACTTGAGACTTGAGAGGAATCAAAAAAAGATGAGAATAATTAAAATACTTGAAATACAAACAAAAAAACAGGCTTACGTGGCGAAATTTGAATTGAAATTCCCGCTCTCATCTCCTCGACCTCCACCACCCCTCATCAATTCTTTTGATAGCAAATTCGTATCTCGACCATCACTAACGACCAAATGAGAGACAAAAGTAGACGAGTGATAAATCAAATGCTGACTAAGCATAGAAAATAATGGCGGCTCTCTTACTATTTGCAGGATTTCTGTTGTTGTTGTTGTTTTTGTTGCATTCGATGGAGATCCCAAGCTCGTTGGGATGCAGTTGAATGACCCGCCAAAATCGGTCCGAAATCTGGTAGTCGTGATGAATTGGTGAGGCCGGAAATGTTCGTTTGGCGATCACAAGAGAGACAATTATAATCCTTGAGGAGTTTCTTTCGTGTTCCAGCTGGATCACGATCTGGATCATCTGCAGTTGAAATTGGTGCTGGAACAATAGCTGGAGCTGGAGCTGAATTCTGCCGTTGAAACAGAATCAGAATCCGCTCAATTCGTACTTCCAAAGCCTTCAAATGACCCTTAAAATAATTCCGAACAAAACTCAGCTCGGCTGTATCCAGTTTTAAAGCCATTTCCACATTCAGCAGATGCACAGCGTTTTTGAAGTCCTCATCCTTCTGCTTGGCATCAATGAGGAGATTTTGAATGCAAGTATTGAGCTCGGTCAGGGCATCCCCAAAGATGACATTGGACACTTTCCGGTTCATTTCCCACACGTCCGCCTTGTCACTCAGGAGCTGAGTACACTCGGACTTGGTCACCATTTCCTGCTCCACTTTGACCAGGGTCAAGCGGATGTTCTGGATTTCCTCGATATTGAGCTGACTTGGCGTGGGAGTGAACTCGAGGTCACGACCCAGGATGTCACAGTCCTTTTCCTCGTGGTCGTCGTCGTCTTCTGGCTTGATTTTGTTTTTGTTTTTGCTTTTGCTTTCACAGGGGTGAACTTTTGGATTGGGATTCCTTTGACTCGTCCGGATTTTCTGGATGACCGAATCCTGCTTGATCATGCGCACGGCGATGGCTTCATCGTTATGCTTGAGGGCGTCCACAGCTGACCAAAGAGTGTGAATCCGCTCGAGAATGTCCACTTCATCAAAGACTGAAGGGATGACCCCATTTCTTTTCACTTGACCTCGCAAGTCCTCCAGGTCATTTGGTAGTATGATGAGCGTTTTGCACTCTTTTCGGATAATGTCCAGGATTTCTTCTGGAGTTTGCTCAGGCCCTTCCGGCGGTTTGCTATCCATTTGAGTCTCCTTATGACCTTTGTGACCTCC
Organism: Gisinianus flammeolus; assembly: GCA_034699125.1. Classification (NCBI taxonomy): domain Eukaryota; kingdom Metazoa; phylum Arthropoda; class Collembola; order Symphypleona; family Katiannidae; genus Gisinianus; species Gisinianus flammeolus. The sequence continues at coordinate 5,913 of JAIUND010003499.1, forward strand.
CAGCAGGGTTTGTTGGGTCTTGTCCTTGGAGGGCGGGAAAAGGAGTTCCCGCGGAGGGATTTTGAATTCCTGAAGGCCATGTGGACACGGACCCCGGGATTTGAGGAGGCCCTCTCTATAGTCTCCTTCCGATTTTCTTCCTTTTGTGTTATGACAGCAGAGGTCAAGAGAGACTTGACCTTGACCTTGACCTGGACTTTGGGGCAGTAACTGATCCTGAATTTTTTGAATCGTTTGGGTTATCTGTATTTTAAATATAAAAAATGTCCACATTAATTACCACAAGTACACCATTTGATCAGAGTGGGTTTTTTTCGTACTTTAATACTTTAATACTTTGACCTTTGTCTCTTTGACCTGACCTTCTCAAGCGCGAATTCACAGGCCTTGGTTCTCTTGTTCAACTGAATCATGAGATTCTCATCATGGTTTTGTGTGGTAGTCGTCGACATGGATTGGGATTTTAAATGAGTTGAGGTAGAGGTCAAGATGGAGCTGTCTTGAACATTGGCTCTTGACCCTTGACCTTTGGAATATTTTGATGGGGCTGGACGTGGAGAAGGGGGAGGAGCTACAACTACAAGCTTTTTCCCTGGTGGTACAGGAGGAGGCCGAGACGTTTGGGTCTGGGTTTGACCGTGACCCTGAATTTGACCTTTTTCTCGTGATGACTCGCTATCGTCATAGTCATTGTGATTGGGACTGATGGACAACAGTTGCAGTTGCTCAGGTTCATTTTTAACATAGTTCTTCTGCAGAGCCTATACAAATTAAAATCAAGTATTTAATCAAGTGTAAACAAATTGTGAAGCTTTTCTCCGTCTTCTTTTCACTTCTTTAATACAAAATTGTGGGATTGTGTGTAAAGGCCTTAATTTGTGTGGGATTGAAAAATTAAATTTGAATTGAACCTGGACTTGACTGCCTTTGCTTTGATCCTCCAAGTCCACGCGGGCATTTTCAAAATGACTCAGCTTGATCATTTCTCCGAGGAGTGTACGAAGGATCGGGAAATTAACGGCCATCCTCTCCGGTGAGCAAAACGCCAAATTCTATGTATATTAATTGTCAAATTGAAAATCCGGAAATGGTCCAGCGTCATTAGGTATAAAATATGATGTAAACAAGGAGTTCAAAAGGTCAAAAGGTCAACTTACGAGCAGATCCGTCATAGGAATTCCCTTCAACGCCATTTTGTCCTTCAAAAAAAAATTAGTTTTTCCAAACCTTATTCTTTTTGTTCACTTTTTATCGGACTTTTCAGTCACTTTTTTGTTCACAAAACTTTTCTCTGCCGACTGTGATTTATACAATAATAATTAATTATATGCCAAACGGGGCATTCGAGCATCATCAAGACTAAAAAAAAATGAGGAAAAAATGAGGAAAAAATGAGGAAAAAACTCGTGAAAACACATGTTTGAGTTATTCAAATTCAAACTCTAGGGAAACATCCAGAACACGCAAACTGTTCAAATTTATTCCAAACGGCGTCCAACTCCAACAAAACATTCTAAATTATTAAATTATTTTGGCATACAATAAATATACAAATACAAATGAAATGGCGGGAAACGTTTTTTAAATAACAAAATACCAAAAGGAAAAAAATGCTTGGGAAATGAACGTTATTTTTTGTGAGGACGCAAGTTTTTTTATCGGAAACGGTAAAGTCCGAATTGTGTGGAGTTAAAAAAAGTGGGAGAACGAGGAAAAATAAAATGAAAAATGAGCACTTAAAAGGTAGAGGAAAATCGATGACGGTGAGGACTTAAAGAAGGGCTCTGCTCTCCCTTGAATGCGTTGGTCATAGATTTCCTTGGAGAATTTCTCCGTGGCCACACATTTGTAGGTGTGATACGAGATTTGATTGCTATAGATTTTCGTGCCTTGAGCAATCAGAATGTAGAATTCAGACTCTTGGAAATCCCATGTGAATTCGGACCACGTGGCATTTTTCTCCGGATTGCTGGACACGGACATTGGGGACAACTCAAAACTCTTGAGCTTCAACGGTTCTGATCAAGAAATTTGATTATAATCAATAATGGGAAATTTGAGGAGGATTGAATTTTGAATTGAAAATGACTATAATATAACTGACCTTTGACAGAGAATTCGACTTCACAAAGGACCATTTCATTGCCCACATCAATGTCCTGTGTACTCTGATGTTCCTCGTTCCAATCCTCATTGGATGGACTCACGGGTAAACTATGTTGATCCGCATTGATGTAGATGACGGTGAGGGTGTCAATTCCGACGGCGAGACAAGCAAAGACGGCATCATGACCCATTTGAGTATCATTTGAGAATCCAATGGCTCCCCATAATTGTGGATGAAGTCGATCATGGATCCCGTGCAACTTCAATTTCTGTACCATATTCCGTATCCGTAATTTATTCCCATCGTTTATAAAGTCCAGGACGGCGAGGAAATGACATTGCTTTCGAATGATGCAGTCGCGTTCGTCTAAGATGAAAACAGAAATATACTATCTACTATATATACTCAACATTTGATCGACAATTCCATCAAATCTTCAATCTTTTCGTTTAGTTGATCAAAAATTGAGGATTCTGATCAAATTAAACTGGAAATTGAGGGGGTGTCTGAACGAATTCAATCGATTTTTTCTTGTATGTAATTCTCTTCACATTCAATCGAAAATGAAGCTTTCGTGTCAATTGGAATACAGTCGAAAATTGAGTTTTTATGTGGGAATTCTATCAAGAATTTAGATTTTGCAAGACATTCGATGTGAAATTCAAACATACAGATTTCCAGTTTTTAGTCAGTCGAAAATGAGGAAATTGTTCTCAAATTCGAGTAGGAATTGAGACAGGGAAAATTCGATTAAGTTCTCAAATTCGATTAGGAATTGAGACAGGGAAAATTCGATTAGGAATTGAGACAGGGAGAATTCGATCAAGTTCTCAAATTCGATTAGGAATTGAGACAGGGAGAATTCGATCAAGTTCTCAACTTTTCTTTCGAGCCAATCAAAGGTGAAGATTGTGCGTCAAATGTCAATGTCAATACAGTCATCGAAAATGTAGTTTTGCTGGTAAATTCGGTCAAAAAACTCCGATTTTCTCTTGACACGCTCTGTATTCTGTAGAAAATGTGAGATTTTTTTACGTTTGAGGGGAATTCTGATGGAATTCGTGTACATTCGACGGGAAATGGAAATTGTGTGCATAAATTCGACAATATAAAAACGAACCTTCTCGAATGAAGCAGAGGGCTTTCTTTTTATTGCACACCTCATACAGCTGTTTGACTTTATTCCGCGTGATTGTGGCCAATTTGTCTTCCTCGACAGTTTCCTCATCGGCTTCGACGGGGAAATTGGTGATGGGATCATCCCAATTCGGTACACCCGGGAAAATGTCAATCGTTGCATTATCATAGAGCTCCGTGGAAATGGCACGTGCCTTCACCGAGTGTTTCCCGAAAATGACGTCTTCAATGACCCCATTTCGAACATATGCAAATCCACTGGCCGTCTTGACGAATTTGTGCTTGAAAACGGGGACGGTCACTTTCTGACCTTTCCCATTCAAATCAAACGTCAAGTCCTCTTCCAAATTGGACAATACAAATTTACAGCCCATTGCAAATTGATCGAATCTCTTGGTGATTTTGGACCACATGACGGAGGGCCCCATTGGTGGATATGGCCGGCCATCCAGGAGCTGCATCGTCTCCACATTTGTTGAACTTGATGGATTGGGATTTGATCCAGCGGATCCCGTCTCATCAAAACAAGATGGACTCGGTCTCATTGGTGGACTGATTGGGCGAATCCAACTTGTCACATAGAAATCATCCGTGATGCAAACATAGAAAACATCCCCCAATTTCCCATCCTCCACGTCCGTCCGGCTCACTTCCGTCTCTCCATTTTCCGAGAATGCAACCGCCACGAATGGTTGAAGATCACACTTGTACTTTTGTTTCTTCCCCGCCGTCGTCGTATAGCGTTTATATTGGAATCTCCGATCTCGAACCACGGGAATGTCCAGTGCGAGAATGAGTGTGAAAATAAATAGATGCCCATCCCGTTTGCACATGTCATCCACAACAAGGTCATCCCCAGTATCCTCCTCCTCCTCCATGGCAATATTCACATGATTCGCCCGGATTCTCTTCATCCGTTGATCTCGCTCGAATGCATCATTTGGATTCGTGTGATGACAAGGGGAAGGGTATTTTCTAATGAGGAGGATCTTTTTACATTTGAGGCCCTCCAAGTCCGTCTCACAATCCGGAGGACTGAAGGCACAAATCCCTTGAGTTGCACAGTGAACGTTCATCGCCCGCATATCGATTTCGATTGGTGGCTATATATATATATATGCACACAGAAGCGAGGGGGTGGGGGCAATTTAATTTGTATTAATTGTATATACTTGAAGGTGTGCGTCATAGGAATGCGCCTATTTTATATATGTTATTGTTATTGTTATACCTTCCATCTGGATTTTTGACTGCCCACAATGTGCTGGTGATGATCGTGCTGACATCTGACGGCGAACTTGATCGTCGTCAACAAAAGGAACAGGACTCCAAACGTCAGGTGTGATGGAGTTGATGAAATTATCATTGGCGCCCCACACTCCAATAAATAAATAAATGGGACAAAATTGAATTAAATATTGAAATCTTACATCATGCACCAAAAAACGCGTAATATTCATTTAAATTCTTCTATATGTTCACACACAGTCACGGAAAATCCAATGGAATCTGCCTGACAACAACAGAAATCCAAGGCCCTATATCCCCTTTTTTTCGTCGGCTGCCTCTACAAAAAGGTCAGGACACTTCACTGTAAATTTTTCCGGGAGCTACAGAGACTGTGGGGATTGTAATTGCCCGTGCCAACAACGAGGGGTTTCAGTCTCTTTAGTGATTTAGTCACTTTACTTTAAATTTTAAATAAAAAACCATATAGAATCAACTTCCGCAAGGAATGAGGGAATTGTTTAACAAAAGGATCCTTCCCGACCGGTCGGGTTAACACTGTCACAAAACCCCAGTGACGATGAGGAGTCCCTCCTTTCAAAATTCTTGGAGCATATAGCATGATGTCATCACGAAATGGACAGTGGCGCAACCCAAACATTCCTAATATGCACTAAAAAAGTTCGTATCCATGTGGTTCATTTCCTGCAAAAGGTCGGACTCTCGTTTTGACGTTGACAGTTTCAAAAAAGCCCGCTGCTCTTCCTCTTCCAGCAAAACCCCAGTGGAGCTATATATAATTGAAATGGAGGCACACAGAGATCCTCTCCGAATTCACACGGAGTATATCCGAGCAACGTGAGATCATGACTCATTTGGCCGCAGAAGGCAAATGGGGGTGCGCGTTCATATATTATTATTATGCTAACGTGGAGTATATGCGCCTTCCGGGGCCAAATGATAATACAGGGTTATGGAACTTAGCCGACGATATATAATAATTTTTATCTCTCATTTTGATCATTTGGGTTCCCTTTTCAAGTATTTAATGCAATTAATTAAACTATGAATGCCTGAGACTAATAGTTATTTATTTATTTTGTTATGCTCCCTGATTTGGACACTGGGATATTTAAATACATAATTCATTTGATATTTTATATTTGATGAGGCACACACAAAACATGGACTGTGAAGAAATTCCATTAGAGTAAATGTATATATATATATATGGTTTGTCTGTTTGTCACGTTCCACATCCACAACTTCCACATCCACTTCCACAAGTCTTGCAATTCCCAATGGAATATGGTGATTGGCTGATGGCGGGTCTCCCGTCCTCCCCGCCACCACATTTACACGGTGTCCCTTGAGGGCACGGACAAAAGAATCGAACTCGTTTCATGTGCGTCTCCATTTGTTGTTCTTTGGTCGGCGGGTTGAAGCAGGCGAATCGATGTTGTTTGAGCGGATAATAATCCTCAGCTGGTTTGATACATTGCGGCTCTTCACACACCACCGGATTCTGCATGACGGGCTCTGCGCACCATCATCATCATTTGAATTTAAGCGCCATTTTTCATGCATCAAAAATAAAAATAAAACAATTATTGTGATAGTGTGACATTTATATATAGTGGAGAAATTGTTGAATTTTTAATGTGTGTCACATTTGATATATTTGATGTTTGATTTTTTGATTTTTTGATCCTTACCGGTCGGTATATATTTTTCAGGCGTGCAGACGGCGCACTCTTTCTGTTCAAAAAGATCTGGATTTCCCGGGCAAGGACTCTCACACACTTGACCAATCGGGTCCACGTCCCCTTGACATAGCTCTGGTCGTTGATAACCACAATTATAGCCCAAGGACCGACATTTGTCCCAATCATATGGCATCGGGTTTGAACAAGGATTCTCGGCACATGGATGATTATCCACCGAAGAGGATCGAAGTCCAAGATATTCAAAGAAACCTTCACCAAGGGGCTCCTCACACACGGATCGACCTACAATACAAAATCCATCGATGCATCGAGCAGATTCATCATAAATTGAACATAAATTGAAGGTGTTTTGGTGGTTTTTTCTGTTATAAACGTATACGTACCTGGATCGCAGGCTTTAGGTGCAAATTTCTCGGGATGATGTCGGCGCTCACATTCAAAATATTCTCTCAAATTCTGTTTGACATGTTCCGGGAAACAACAAGGATTTGCATTCATAAACTCGAGAACAAAAGGATCCGCAATTCGGATACAGAATCGATGCCCATAGAAATCCAACATGGCTCCAATATACAAATCCCCAGGTCCATAATATTCTGGACAGTCCTTGGATGCACCTGGTTTGATGATCCGACAAAAGTCCAAGAATTTCCCTCCTGGCCAACCAGAATTCCGAACAGGGACTTCATACACGGCCATTTTATCATCAGAGAGTCGATAGGAGATGGTGAATTCTCGTCCTTGATCCTCTGGTCGAGTCGAGTCCAAAATCGCACCAAACTTGAGGACTTTGAGCTCAAAAACGAGGCTCTTAATTGCATCATAGCCGGGTCGGACGGGGACGATGTGAAGACAAGACTGGAGAGAATCCTCTGCTGAACCCCAACCATTGTAGGGGGCGTGAAGGATGGGTGGAGGAGGAGCTTTCTTCATTTCAATACAAACCGGAGTGAAGTCCGTGTAGCCGAAATGATCCCGATAGAATTGTTTCGTATACTCATCCATGTTGTGAATGAGGAGACGACGACCGAACACAAGGATCGTGGCACCAATTTTGAAATCCGCTGGACCATAATATTCAACATAGTCCCGATCCGCTGGCTCCATACAAACCACCGGGAAATTCACTGCGTCATTCAAATTCAAATTCAATTTCAATGACGGCCATTTCTTTCTCATTAAGATGTATCCCAAATGTTGGACCATTTTTGTTTTACAATTTTTGAATTTAACTATGAAATACAAAAACAAATTTGAAATGAAGTATATACGTGGTAAGTCCTTCCAGTCTTTGGGGAGTTTAGTCTTGTGTAGTAAAAGAGTGAAAGGGTCCCTCCCACAATTCGCCTTTTGAATCTCTCGCACTTCCACCTTCTCATCCCCGAGGTAGTAAGACAATTCCATTTTTCGGAGCCCCCCAAATGCTGCCTCTCGATCATCCCAAAGACAACAAAACTTGAGTGCTTTTTGTCCATACTCTAAAAACTTTTTCCGGCTGTCTTGAGTCACATCGGAGGAGGTGGCATTCCGTTTTTGCATCAAAAGAGTTCTTCGGTCAATGTAAGGGTCCTTGGGGATCACTTCCGGATCATTCATCACGATCCCTTCACTCTCGTAAAAACTCTGTACAGAGAGGAAAACCGTTAAAACCAAATTCCCAATAGGTAAAATGTGTAATGAAATTGGACCCTTTTTTCTCTTCTCTTCTCTTTTCTGAAAAACGTGTACCTTGGTAAAGCAATCCGCATCGCAAATCCGGTATGCTCGTCCATAGAACATGATTTCACATTTAGTATTCAAATCCTTCCAGTGATATGATTCGCCCATGTCATTCTTCGGGATTCGATGACGACGTAAAAACTTCCCTTGGAGCAGACCAGAATTCTAAAAAAAAAAACACGTATTTATGTATACACGGAGAATTTTTTGAATCCTTTAAATTCTGATCAGGTTGACGACTGCGACTGTTTACCATTTTTTGAAATTCCCGTAAATTTGAATATTTTAATGTGTTCAAACCTCCACGCGGGGTTCTTGAACCATGATGCTGTCATCCTCCAAAAAGTAAAAGATTTCCACGGGACGAACTCGATAGATTTCATCCCGAGAATCATTCACCGTCTCCTTACAATAAGCCATGAAACGAAGGACCTACACAAAATGAATTGTTATTGTTGTTTTAGTTAGAGAAATCCATTGAACCGAGGACTAATGAATATATTAGGGACTCACCTTTTTTTCCAAGGCTACAAAAGAAGGGACGACAGGTGGTGGTGGTTTGTCTCGAGGTTTTCCATAGGTCAAGGCCGGGTCATAGCTTTGAGAATTATAGAATTAGAATTATAGGAATTGCGGGGGAGGAGGGAATTTTTTGAATAACATATCGTCTGTTAAGTTCACAAAGGAACTATAACGATTTTCCTTAATTTGCAGAAATGCTACATATACGACTGCGTCCGTCTTTGTGGGTAAAATTCTGAAAAAATTCAGAGTGACAGAAAAGGTCATGGCCGACAATCATGTCGCAGGACCCACAGCCCCATCTCCAGCCATTTGACCTTTGGCAGCAGGTCAACGAAATTAAGGAAAATAATTATAGTTGGTTTGTGAACTTAACAGACGATCTACAAATACTCGTATGTTTTGGGGGTGTGATGATCATTGAATGTGTTTGAGAGCACTCACTTCCAAATTTCCAGTAGATCCTTGACATTACTACATTTTTCAGTGATGGGGACATTCCCAATCCCCAAATAGTCATCTTTTTGAACTCGGAATCCATTATTATAGTCAAATACTTGACATCGACGATAGTCCATCAACTATATAGATATTTAACAAATTTGGACCCCCGCATGTGTGTAGAGGATTGCTTTTTGCTTGTACGTACTTTATTTGATTTGTATTTTTGGAAGGGACTTAAATTTTGTGTGTGTGTGGACTTACAGAAGGGTCTTGATAGGAATTCCCTGGAAGAAATGGCAGCCCTTCAATTTTTCTACTCGACATCCTCACAATCAATCCCGATCACAACAATATAACTCGGCGTTTTTATTATTTATTTTATTTGGAACCCTTTTTTGGGATTGGTTTTTTATTTTATTTTGATGTATGTATATATGTATCACTTTTTTATTCACTTTTTTTTATTGCTACTTAAATTGATCGTCTTCCGAAAAGGTCCAAAAAAGTTTCAAATATTATCTGCGCGCGCGTCAAATGACAATTGAGAATAGAAAGCAAAGCGCAAAGACTTGACCTCTTTTGTATAGTTAATCCACAGATATTTTTCCCTCATAAAAAATGGCTGGCAAGGCCATGTCTGTACACACAGCCTTAAATACCTGGCATATCTGACCTTTGACCTCAAGACTTATATACAGTGCAGCGCAGGGCCTTGTTTTCCTTTGAAATTGTTTTTTAAATACATAATATCAAAGACTATAGTGTATAGAAGAATACTAAAGGCTTTATGGAAGTTTGGAATTGACTTTTGGCCGATTTGAATT
>JAIUND010003500.1:0-15619 GCA_034699125.1 Gisinianus flammeolus
GGAAGTGTGGAAGAAAAGAAAGAAGAACCGGTTAAAATTGATAAAGAGGTACAACAAATATTTAAAAAAAAACATTTTCTATATCATGATGGTGATATTATCATCTGCAACCACAATACATTGAGTCAATGTTGTTGACACAATTTGTTAACTTTCTGTACTATTAGAATCCCAATGGTAAAATTTGTTGGAACTGCTCCTCGCGGTTCCACATGGGAGTGACTGCCCGGATCCGCCAGATCCGGCTCGAATCCGGATCAACCGAATTCGGTATGGCAAGTCATTCCCACGTGAACGAGAACGAGTGGCGGTTCGGTCCAAAGAATATTTCGAGGTTCGTTCGAATTGTATATATACTATATAGGAAATATACTTTTTAAATTTATGTTTAATAAAATGACTATATGTTTCCATTTTCCATCCAACTCGATTTACAAGAGTTGTTTTTTTCTTCTTTTTTTTGTAGAAACGACCAAAACAGCAGCAGCCAAAATCAAAATGATTTTTGATGATCGAATTCGATATTTTGCTACTTACAACCCATAATATGTTAATTATAATGTACTCAACAGATCAAACGAATAAGATATTATGAATTTATAACTCCTCTTTTTTGTAAAAGTGAATAAAAGTCGTTGTTTTGAAACTTACACTAGATATAATGGGGTTTTTGATTTTTTTGAAACTTACACTAGATATAATGGGGTTTTTGATTTTTTTGAAACTTACACTAGATATAATGGGGTTTTTGATTTTTTTGAAACTTACACTAGATATAATGGCATTTTTTTAAATTATTGTTCAATTATTGTTATTGTTTTATTGGCCAATAATGGCCTGAAACAATAACAATATGAACAATAACCAAAAGTAACAATAATTGGATCCCCTAATGTACATACATAGTTCTGAAATTGCGCTTATAATTGCATTGTGTTTATACAATATGATGATGATGATGATGATGGCGGTGATTATTATTATTATTTCTTTTTGTATAAATTCTAGAAAACTGTAAATTTCTGCACTCCAATGGCACTGCCCGATGTGGACTTTGTATTAGTATGGGAGGCTACTACAGTTCAAGGTTCGGGTTCAGACCAGGTTGCCATCGATATGGCAAAAGAAAAGCGTGCAATATTCGAGAGAAACCTGGAACATGATGAAGGACTCAAACTTCAAAGTGAGAAACTGGAAGCTAGTCAATTGACTTTCTTGAAAATACATGCACCCATAGAAGTTCTCCGACGATACAGTGATATTCTCAAGCTTCGAATGCCAATGAAAGAGGTAATATTAATGAAAAAACAACTTGTATCGTATCCTATATGAATGAAGTATTTCAGTAGTATGTAAAATGTATATAAATCTAAACCCCGTCCGTTTTCTGGATTCGGTTTCGAGAATGTTAGAAACCGAATCGATTGAACAAAATGGAAATGAACTTTTGCGGACACATAAAAATTTGCGTGCGACATGCATGCACTACAGAACCTCAGAAGCTCCGCAGTTTTTGTTGTAAAATGAGTAATTAACTGTGGGTGTGTTTTTTTAATAAAAAGACCTCAAGACGGTCTGGAAGCCTGGATGCTGTGATTGGCTAAAAAGTTTTTTGACCAATCATAGCGTCCAGGCTTCCAGACCGTCTTGAGGTCTTTTTATTAAAAAAACACACCCTGTACTTATAAAATATGAGTATAGTATGCAAGTCTAAGATATTTTATGTACATATTGTAGTACACTATTTTGTTGTATTTCATTTTATACGGGGGTATTATAAATTATAATATGTTCAGTCAGGCTTCTATACAAGTCAACAGTCAACTAATATTAGGACTGTCAGACTTTCAAAGTTAAATTACAAACCGTTTGTCATATTGTTTTGTCATTTAACAAGAAATTTTCCCCGTATCGCCTTTTTATATCCTAGGATTGACCAGAGGTTATTTTTTTGTAGTCTGACAGCCTCAAGAAATATTTTAATATCTGTTGGATGCTTCAAGAAACTTGATTCAAGAGATTTCTTGATAAACAATGCAGCAGATTTTTTATTTTTATTTCTAACAGCTTTACGCATTTGTACGTACATACTACACACTATGCGATTATGATTTATAATCATTTTGCACCGCATACATACGCTCAAGTTTTCAGATTGTTCATGCATACAATTTGGAAAGCTGAAAAATTGTGACAAGTATGCTATTTCCTTTGATTTTACCTATACTCGATGTTTTAACTCTTGCAGAGCATGATTAAATGTAAACGTACATTAATCTCTTTTTTAAATTCTCTCTCTCTCTCTCTCTCTGTAGATATTTTGAGACACTGTAATGTAAAAGTTGATGAGTGTATACGTGATAAACATATTTCTTTGATAAAGTTTACACTACTTTACACATATAAATGCTCATATACACTCGAGTCTATACTTTCAATGACTGGATTTAAATTTATTGGCAGATTGTTATAACTTCTTTTTTTGTTTTGCAAATTTTCTGTCTCATTTTGATAATTTTTTTCGTTTGTATCTATATTGAGTATTGTGTTGTTGTTGTATTATCAAACTCTACAGCTTGACGGCGAATTAGTGGAAGAAATTTGCTCTGACTATGACACTCAAGAACATGGTTCTCTCTTTTTTAAGGTTCCCAATATGTTCTCGAATTCTTAATTTTTTTAATTCAGCTAATAAGTATCACCAACTTGCTATATTCAATGTGCTTCCTAGTAATTATTTGCTTGAGCCTAATACGTGTTTTTTTTTTAAATTCAACGTGTTGTCATTACTTGTAAATAATTAGTGGTTTATTATAAGCAAGCACCAAACAATAAATACTAATTAATAATAAGCTATTCAAAGTTATTGTTTCATCTGAAATATTTACAGCTAAGCTATGCCGTCACGAAATTGTCGTTTGTCGTGTAATTAAGTACTTTGAGGGAATATAAATCCTACATGTATAGAACTTGATTAAGGTGGTACATTCTCAAAGAAATTAATGAAATTTGAAGAAAAATATTGTTTTGTGCTTGTATTTTTGTCGTTTGTCATTATTTATATATGTATATTGTTTCCGTGCGAGTAATACGCCTAGAAAAATGATTTAATAGTGGTTAAATTTCAACTGTCTGAATCCTCGGGTATATTTTTATGGGGTTGGACATTTCAATGAAATCATTTTCGAAAAGCCAGTCTTTACTAAAATTTAATTCCATGTTCTATTTAGATACCGGAAATAGACAGTACTGGTAATCTCACTACTCGCTCAAACGCCTGTTGTTCTGACATTTCCTCTGCATTTAATATGTTTAATGACTATTTTGCCGTGGACCCCAGACAGTTCCCTTCAAAAGATCAAAGATTCAATGCCGCCTACAGTAGGGACAAAGAATATCTGTAAGTAATTCAAAGTTAAATTTCCCAAACTGAAACTGACGACGAGTATCCTGTTTATAAGTTTGTAACAACTTGAAACTTTATACAAATTCCGCAGATTTGAGATGTCGGATACCGAATTTTTCACTCCACTAATAAAAGCACGTATAGTGGATTTCATTTTGAAGCGAACACGCTACTCAGACGACACAACTGAAGACTTTGCCTTTGGGATTGAGAGGCTGTTAAAGGATGGTTAGTTTGACTTTTGTTTGATTGAATTGCCTGAGTTCTGAACGAGAATAAAATTCCTAATCCCATACATATGAAGACATGAATCATGTAAATTCAAACTTAGATTTGTGATTCATTTGTTTTTAATTTTTATGTTAAAAAATAACTTTGCAGGTGTATACTATGCTGCCTATCCTCTACATGATGTAAGTTTTTGGCTCGCTTGTATTAATCTATCTGCCAATGTGGTATCGATTTTTCCATAGTTCATTCTATAAATAGACAATGCCGGAAAAACGTATTTATGCGTTTTGAAATGACAAAGACGTATGGATACGTATATATGTGACTATGAAAAAGAAAAGGAATCAACGGAATCAACTTGCATTTGATTCCGTGAGACTCAGAGTCAGAGTCATGAATTTTATTATAATCATTTCTTTAAGCAGGAATCAATTAAATAAGATTTTATATTTGATAATAATTTATTATCGTGTAATATCGTAAATTACGAGTGTATTGTCGGATTAAAAATAACTGAGCCTTTCTCTCTCCTTCGTAGCTCCTCCCACTCAATGCATTTGAAATGGGCAAGGATTCCTAAATGAGGAGAGAAAGGCTCAGTTATTTTTAATCTGACTACCTATACATTTTTTTTGTTCTAATCTAATATCAATTTTGTATTCTCCACATGTTTTTTCACTAGGTGAACTTCAGTTAAGTATATAAAAAAAGTTTAATAAAAATAACGCCTCAGCTCAGATTCGAACCCCGGACTTCGTACTCAAATAGCTGCTAATTGCATGCTACGCAAATTGCTAACTTAAGTCAATTAATTCATTTAAAATACTTGCATTCATTTTAGAGACTCCAAATTTTCAGGGTTTATAGCCCTTTATTCCTTTTATATGAATCTTCAAAAAAGTGAAAATACCTGTCTGACCTCTTTTCTTTTTCAAAGTCACATATGTTGATAGCAAGAAATTAGAAAGTCTGCAAATACGTTAGGAAGTTAATTACCGAGCAGCTGAAGGAAAATTTGTGTGCTATGTTTGTACCTGTGTACTTGAATGCTTGTTTTCAATGTGTCTTTAGGGGGACCTGAAAACGCCAGGAACAGGAAGTCAACGTTACAAATTATGGACAGAATGGGCTGCATTGAATAAAGGACTCAAATACCAACCTCTTGATGCCATCAAGGAGTACTTTGGTGTCAAAATCGGTTTGTACTTTGCCTGGCTGGGATTCTACACTCACATGCTAATTCCCGCATCTATTGTTGGTATGTAATTTTTTTTTATTCTATAGTTAGTTAAAATATGTATTTATTCACAAATGACAGATTTTTTTAGTGTGCATGCGTGAACAATTATATCATTTATCCTTCACAGGTTTCTTCTGTTTTCTTTATGGATGTTTAACGCTCCACAGTGATCACCAAAGGTAAGTCACACACTAATCAATTCTTAAGCATTATTACCATTTTATTTGAAACCAATTAACACGATTCTAATTAATAAATGCCCATGATTTTCTAGCAATGACATTTGCAATAAAACATTAACTAAGGATATTTACATCTGTCCAAATTGCGACCGTTTATGTGACTACTGTAAGTATTAATAAAGATTTAAATATAAAGAATTGATGTTGAGCATTTATTTTGTAGTAGAATTATGGATTTCTCATGAGCCAACTAAATAAAATTAAAAAATACACATCTTTAAAGAAAAATTGAATGCTAAATATTATTGGGGTATTTTGTTTGTGATTTCAGGGAAGTTAGAAGACACGTGTGCTTATGCGAAACTGACGTATTTGTTTGACAACTATGCTACAGTTGCATTTGCAGTTCTCATGTCATTTTGGTCTGCCATATTCCTCGAGTATTGGAAAAGGTATGCTGCGGAAATCAAGCACCGATGGGATTTATCAACTGCGGATTCGTCCTCTGAACACCCAAGACCAGAATATCTAGCTCGACTCAGACACGTCCAAAGACATGAAATAAACCTTGTGACTCAAAAGAGTGAGCCTTATGTGCCGTTTTGGAAAATGAAGTTACCAAATACCATGTTCAGTTTGTCAATGGTCCTTTTTCTGGTGAGTTCAATGCAATGATAATTTGTAATTGTAACACGAAAACGAAATAATTTTGTCGATCGTAATGAGTTGTTTTATTGAATCTTGTGTTTGTGACTTCTGTTTAGATTACTCTTGCAATTGCTGCTGTCGTTGCTGTGGTTGTTTATCGCCTTTCATTCATGTTTTTTGTTGCAAAAAATCCGGCCATTCATAGCTGGGGTCTCATTTTAGTCAATGTTACGGCCGCCTCAATTAACTTGGTCTTTATTTTCTTCTTTAATTGGGTAAAAAGCGTTTTTCAATTTCCCCCTTTTTGTACTATATAATTATTTTTATGGAAATGTAACATTTTGATGAAGGATAATATTGATATCTTTATCTTTTTAACTATTTTCAGTTGTATGGATTTGTGGCGGAGTATTTGACAGAAATAGAACTGCATCGTACACAAACAACTTTCGACGACAGCCTAACTTTAAAAATGTATTTGCTACAATTTGTCAATTACTATTCGTCCAGTAAGTTGTTTGGATTGACTATTTACTTAATGTATTTTAAAAACACCATTTTGGTTAAATTTGAAATTTCTGAAATTAACATGACATTTTCCCTCTCTTTTAGTATTCTACATTGCATTCTTTAAAGGCAAATTTGTTGGATCTCCAAGAAAGTACACGCCCGTCTTTGGTTATCGACAAGAAGAATGCCAACCAGGGGGTTGCATGACCGAGCTCTGTGCGTTTTCTTTTCCGTTTTTTGTTTTACAATTTGCTTGTAACTTGCAAACCATATACAGTTGATAAAATTCATTACATTATTTAATTGAATTAATTGGCAGGTATTCAGCTGGCTATTATCATGGTCGGTAAACAAGCGATGAACACTGTGCTCGAAATGATGTGGCCGTAAGCTTAATTATTATCGATTATCCTATTATTTGTTCATGCTAGAATTTGACGGCTAAGTGTAAACTGGCATATATGTGCGTGCAAAACAGTAAGAATTCAATTGCGATGTATGGATCATAAATATATTGGTGTACTTAATTTTCTCTCATAGAATCGTCTGGAAGTGGTGGGGTCAGTTCAAAATCATGACTGGTATGGAAGAAGAACATAAAAGTATAATATTCAGCACGCAGTGGGCAAAAGACGTGAAACTTCTTGACTGGGGTAAGTTTAATTAAATAAAAAAATTGTTCGGTTCCGAGTATAAATAATTGAATCATGTGTATGATGATATTTTTAAGTGGCAACATCTGTATTTCGTTTTAGGTCCAAGAAGTTTATTTCCAGAGTATCTTGAAATGGGTAACCACTCAATAGAAAACTTTAAAATTTTAACTTTAAAACTGCAGTAAAAGAGAAAAAAATTTAATACTAAATATGTATCTTAATTTTTTCGCAGTTTTGCAGTATGGATTTGTGACGATTTTTGTCGCTGCTTTCCCATTGGCTCCCTTGTTTGCTCTCCTCAATAATATACTGGAAATGCGATTAGATGCAAAAAAGTTGATTACTTATTATAGAAGACCTGTAAGCCAGCGTGTTAAGGATATTGGTGTGTGGTATGGAATCCTTGATGCTGTCGGCAAACTTGCAGTCATCTCAAATGTTAGCCATATAACTTTACTGTTCATTGAATCAACTCATTCATTATCTCACTTGAGTATGGTATCATTGGTTTTTAAAACTGTTAATTTTCCTATTTTTCAGGCCTTTATTATTGCGTTCACATCAAACTTCATTCCAAAGTTGGTCTATATGTATGGCGAGTCTCCTGATGGCACTTTAAACGGATTTTTAGAGCATTCCCTTGCCTACTTTGATACATCCGACTTTCAGGACTCGCACAAGCCAGCTCAGACCAAGTTTGATAATGTCACCGTTTGTCGGTAAATTATGTTGTTTCTCATTTAACAATGCTGGTCATATGTGACTGTATTTTACGGTTAATTTTTGAATACTTATACATCGAGTTAAATTTTCTTTTTTAAAGGTATCAACAGTATCGATCTGACCATCTACAACCTGAAGGAGAAAAGTACAAAAGAACTGCATTTTATTGGAAAGTGTGGATGGCCCGATTAGCCTTTGTTGTGGTTTTTGGTAATAGTTTACTGTGTTTATTTTGTTTATTCAATTGTCATCATTTACTGATTCAAGCCCATCTTTCCTGAACATGAATATTTGATTTGCAGAAAATTTCGTCGCACTGTGTGTGATTTTGTTGAAATGGATAATACCGGATGTGCCTAGGAAACTTCAAGATCAGATTCGGAAAGAGAATTACTTAACCAACGAAATAATCATCAAACAGGAAATGTTGAGAGCGCGTGGAGTTTGGGCAGGTATTATTCATAATATTGCTGAATTAAAATTCACTATTTATTGCTTTTAATATTATTTATTATTACTATTTCCAAAGAAATATTGAGGGAAGAAAACTGATTCTGGATTTTGAAAATTATCTTAGGTGATTGCACGACATGGACTGCTGGAGATAAAGATGAGCTAGTACGTACAGCTTCCAATTCGCTTCAAAATGCGAGGAAACGTAATAAGAATGAGCCAAAGGATTCAGGGTCAGCGGAAGTAATGGTGTAATACAAAATATTTATTAGGATTTTCTCAAAATCAGTCCGACGTTGAACAATATGATTCAAGTACAACAACTAAAATACCTACAGCTACAAGTAATGACGTTTTTTAATAATTTATTATTATACATGTAGTATCATTGTATTATAAATTTTTATGGTAAATGAGTATGTAAGGTTTTTAGTAGTCAACTATTTAAGAGCTCACAAAGTTGTAGTAGTATAGGCCATGCAGTCTTAGACCAAAGCGGTCTTTAAATTTTGTCGTCACTAATTTCAAAGTGTCTAAAATATTTACTACTTAAAATGTCCTCCAATACTTGTATAATACATAAATTCAAACACTTAATAAGTAGGTCGAATTTAGATCATGTATATATAGTTAAAGATGCTTTTTAGTTTTTAACATGGACAATAGGTCAGCTTGTAATCATTTGTCAAGATGGTAGTTGCGCATAGTTGCAGACTGATTTCATTGGCATGATTTTTCATACCTACTTTCGATTGACAGCTCTATGAAAATTTAACCTGTTTGCTATTATTCGTACAATGTATTAGTTACTTTGCACTGACTGAACTTTGAATGGTTCACTTTTCATTAGGGCTTACCAATGCCTTTTTTATTTTATTTTATTTTTGTAAGATAAATTTTTGTACATACGCTTCCTCTACAAAACTGTATATATTCTTCTTATTCTATTCAAAGGAAAGTAGACAAATCACATCAAAGTATAAATTGATTCTACACTATATTTAAAAATAGGTAACCATCCTGTTTTACGTCCAACAATTATGAAAATAATCTTTAAAATTTCTACAATCTAAAAAAACTAATCGGCATCCTAAATAATGGAGTAAGTAGTAGAAATTTTTCAAATTTTTATTCCGATCTATAGCCTATAATAAAACCAAATCTATATCGCTTTAGTAGAGTCGTGAGAGAAAAACTGGAGCAAATCGCCGTGGTGCTAATCTAGTGAAAATAAACATGTGATACTTTACAAGTAACATTTTACTAGGCATACCTACGAAAAAAAAGTCACTTTCGAACTATATGATGAATGGATTTTGTAGCTCGTTACTCGTTAGTGAAAGTTGTGTATAGCACGCATTCATATGAATTTTCCTTTCTTATGCGACTGCCTTGTGAAAGTGAGCTTGCGGTTCAGCTTCAAATTATAAGCATATCATGATGAGGATCAGAATAGCCAAGTATTCAACAAATCTGCAATATAGTATTATAATAGTTATTTAGTTGACATTTATAATATATCTATACTTATAGATGAGACATTGCGATTTGAGTTTCCAATCTAGAGAATTTAAGGTTTAAAAAACTAGATGCAATCTCGATCTGTATTAATGAGAATACAAATAAGGAAAGCTACGTACATTAAATTTAAATTAGGAGTTAGCTATAGCAGATTTGTGAATTATTGATCTTGCTGATTGATGGTGGTGCTTCTCACGATCGGGAAAAGTTTATAAAAAATGATTACCTGCATTTGAATGAAAAAACCAGAATACCTACATGTAATACGCTACCACTACTTTTCGCACTACCTTACAATCTCTATAGAAGCTAGCCTTTGCGTAAAGATATATAATATATATTATATATACATACCTCTTACAAAACTATTTGAATGAAGCTTATCCTGCCTATACTATATAAAATTCTTCACTGAAAGTCAAGTTTGTCCTGAATTCTTACACAAATAAAACTACACTATATTGACTATCATCTACCAAATTAGTATAATTAGCTTACCTTCTTGCACATTGTGAATGGTTACGGTTGATAGTTAAAGGATAACTATAAAAATATATGAAACTAATAAATTGCATCATAAAGTAATGGAACTATGTATAATCTATAATAGAGAACAGATAGTCAATTATTGTAGGGAAATAAAGGGAGTAAGTATGAATAAAATTATTAAGTGTTATACCTTTGTTGCCTATTACAAAGAATTACAGACATAAGTGATATTACTAATTATTAATGCTACTAATTATTTTTACCGTAATTGTTGTGTTATGATATATCTAATTAGTTTTATATGTTATATGTATGTTGGTGTATTTATGAATTATATACATTTACAGTATTAGTATGATTAATCTCATGAATTCGAGAAATTTGTATAATCAATATCCAAAAATCCTAGAAGGTGCATAACATATGACATAAGTACCTATTATACATCGAATCTCTAAAGTATATTAGATGGAAAAGGATATAATATTGCTGCATGTCAGTGTGTTTGGATTATGGAATGAATTATTTATTTGTAAGGGAAACTATGTACTACTTGAAATATATACAAAAACTTTTTTAAGAAAAAGTACTGATGAATAGAATTCAATACGTCATGGTCGCTTCCAGGAAGTAACGTGTCAATCCGGTCATCTGGTTTATGGTTCACTGTAAAATATTGTTCGAAAGCTATATATGTATAACCGCAGTGTTAATTTCGTGTTATAATCTATATTGACGGGTTCAAATTTGTAAGATAACAAATTGTATCTCTTTTGTATTCTAGACTATATTATACCAGAATATGTATTTACATTTTTATGAAAGAAAAAACACATTTAGGTGAAATCACAAAGAAGGAAAAGAATATTGAAGCAGCTGCAAAAAGAAGATGCGTTGGCATTTTTTTCCCTATTTTAAAACGTTCAAGAAAATCAATTAGCTGGGCTGGTTTTAATTTATAATAATAATATATTAGAGCCCATACATGAAAAAAAGTTTGTGTAAAGACACACACGGTTCACACAAGCTCAATAACCAATTGAAGGAGGTGAAAGCATTTCAAAAAATCTTTCTAGTCTTGAAATAAAAATACTTTTCGTGGAAAATGCTCCTATACAATGATAATTATGAATTAAGCAACATGTTTACTTTGTCTGAGAAATGTTTCATTTCCAATTTATAATGTGTTTTACATCCGTAAGTGATGTGCCAATTGTTCAATCCAATAAAAGATGTAAAACGTTTCGACTTTTAATATGTTCGTGTTTTTTATCCATGATTTTGCTCCTGTCTCATAAAACGCGCATATATTTGTACGATTTGAATGCATACTGCAGTTTTCTCCTTTTTAAGTCTAGACTCGCATTACTGAAACATAAAACCCGTTACGGGCTAGACCGAAATCCGGGTTAAGGAATTCTGAGTTTAGTAAATCTGCCTTTAGATTCGGCTTTCTCATGTTTTTTACCTCTGAGTACTCAAAGAACGAAATGAATTCAAAAAACAGGGCGTAAAACCCGAAAATGCCCGTTACGGGTTTTCTCAATATGTAGCATTGTCATACAATGCTAATAAAAAAAATCTGGTCAAAAGCACAAACTCTTTGACAGTGATCATGAATGCCACCGCTGTGGCGCGCCTCCGATATAAAATGGCGGATGTCTCGCCACATCGGCACGACCCCATCAATGGTCGTTGTCACTGAAAAAACCGGAACCGAATTGGTTCATAAATGACCTCTGGACGTGTCCCACAAAACTCCTCCTTCAAACCCCTAATTTCGGTCTAAAAATCGTAAAATCGGTCCGATGTCTAAAATTTCAAAACGAGGCGTTTTCTAGACATGTAAGTAACCGTTTAATCACATGTTGTCATAATTTTGAGATTTAGCCGATTCATGCTGGAGAGTGCTGAACTAGCTGCGCATGTACAAGTTTTGTACTCTCGTTTAGTGTATTTTCAATTGCTTCCTGTTGAGATTGTTGTAGGTATTTTGACGGATTGAGTTTCATCAGAATTAGGATTGACTTTATTGGTTTGTTGCCATAAAAATCGACTACACAAAATACCAGATCTTTCAGATCTTCCTCCTCTGTGGACACACTTTTAAAATTAAAAAATTTCTCCCTCAAAGTTTCCATTGTTTTCTCATTATTGATACCACATTCTGTTGTTTCATTTTCTCTGCTTCCTTGATTAAATTTCCTCCAGTCCAATTATTTGGATTATTCTGGGTAAACTATTTAGTGTACACTAATTTGCATAAATTCTGGAGCATTTAAATTAATTTCAGTCATGGTCGTCCAAATAGCATCTAGCTCACTTTCATCAGTATTATGTGAATCTATGCTGGATTTCCCATTACTGGCCACTACTCATTTCCCAAGAGGGTACTGGCGGTTTTAAATACTCATATATATATATCATCACGTTGTGATGATTGTGATGAAGCAAATGTACACATGGAAAATCCCCAAATGTAATAGCATTCCAAGTTTTTCTCTCGTTCCATATTCTCATTGAAAAGCTTTGTTTTACTCTCACGAACTAGGAAAATTAGAATTGGAATTCACATGTAAGGTATTATTGTACTGGTATTTCTGGTCATGTCAAGTTCAAATGAATTTTTCATTTAGCCAAAAAGTAACGTTATTATTCAGTGAGGAGTCTAAATAGCCAATTGAAGATTTATACGGCAATAGTTTATAAGTAATTGTAGGCAATAAAATTTCTTGGAAACGTAAACATATATGTATATATGTATACAGATAATAATACATATATACTAGAGAATATAGTGAGAATATAGTTGAGATTCTATTCCGTAATAATAATAATAATAAATACAAGTTTCCTTGTACATTAATATGTATGTATAACAATGTAATTAAGTTACTGGTAGAAATGTTTATAGTTTACATTATGCATAACGATTCCTTTGGTCCTCCTTTAAAAAATTACAATGAATCGTGGAATTTCACCTTTTCTAATTTGGTTTCTTGTAAACTGTCCCGATGATACCACATCCGATTCTCGCACCTGCATTTCCCGTCTTTTTACTCTCCGGATTGCCTCCCTTCCCCAAATCAACTTTCAAGTCATGAACAACTACAGCTCGTCCGATGATGGAATTTGAACCGCTCAGAGAGTTTTGTGTCACTGATATTAATGATTGCAACTCCTTTGGCGTCCGCTTTGACATTTCCGAGATCACCAATATGACGAATTTGATCTTCCGGAGAGGAATGATCATGCTACAATAAATTGATTAGTAAAAATGTCACGATTCATTACATATTCAAGCATCTTCAGAATATTCAATTAACAATTAATAAAGAAAAGTATGCGCAGTAGGTAATGATGGGCTATCGTTACCATATCCGGGTTATAGTGACCACCGGTGGATACACAAGCATTTCGAGTATCCCCGGATTCATGAACATGGAATCCGTGAAATGAATGACCAGCTAATCCATTAATCGTTCCTTTGACCAACACGGGTGATTTCGGATCTCGTTGAGTGAAGACAATGACGCCACTAATTCCACTTGCAGTTGTTCCAATGTTTAGGACGCTCACTGCTTCCATCGGTTGCTATATAAGTTTATACGAATGATATGATACGAATACAATTGAAAATGTAAATATGTTAAACCAACTTGATTGTATATAAACCGCCTGTCCAATGAATTTAGAGAATCGTCCTTTTTGGCTAAACTACGAGAGCATGACTATGTGCACTGCTGACCTCATACATGTTTCTATTCACAACGTTTTTCAAAAAAATGCTCCATATGCAATTTAGGGGATTTTCAAAATTTCTCCATAAAATTTCGGAGAGAATTTTTTTGAAAAAACTTTGTTAATGGTAACATGTATAGGGTCAGGAGTAATCGTAAAATGACATGGCACATATAGTCCTGCACTCGTAGTTTAGCCAGGAGAGCCAAAAAGGACGATTGTCTAAATTCAATGAAATGGGTTTATACACACATCCAGATGTAGCAAAATGTATTCGGAAAAAATTTAACCTTTCTTTGAAAATTGTAAACGATTAGATTTGTGCATGTTATGTGTGTAGATGTAGATGAAGTTGAAGACACACTCACAAGTCATGAAATGATTTCTCCAACACAACTGGAGAAATGTTCATATAAACATATATGTACAAGAAATGTCGGAATGAAAAAACAAAAACAAACAAACCTGAGCTGGACTTGCTGCATGAACGCTGGTCACAATCGTAATTATTATTGTTGGCAGCATGACTCCGACTCCTCCAAATATCATCTTCATCATAGATTTTGAATGTAGTTCGAAACTATCGAATCAAAACAATATAAAAATATATCAATTAAGTATAAACTTTTAACGTTAATGTTTTCCCTTTTGTCGTTGGTCCCCAAATATATGTACTTATATTGTACATATAATTCTCGCGTTTGTTCTTTTAAAAAATACTACATTAAGCATTGGAGTTTGTCACACAATGTCAGAGAGAAATCTTGTTGGGGAATATGAAATGAGCAGTATATGTACTACACACTTTGTTTGCTGTATATGTTTGGTAAAATCTTTGTACTATTACCTTTAATATTTACTGAATGAATACCTCAATTTCAGTTTTACAAATGCAACAATATGTAATATGTATGTATATAGAGCCTTGGCAAGTAAATTTTTCACAAAATTGTATAAGGGTGGTGGTGGTGATGCTGCTGCTTGAATCGGTATTGACAAATTTTTAAATAAGAATTTATACTACTGTAAAATTCATGAATTTCCTACGATCCATAAAAGTATTTATTTATATTTAGGTAAAAAATAATACGATTTATTTTCGCGTTCTCTCCTTCTGAGTTCTGAGAGTTCATTTATTATATAAACAATAAACATATGGGGAATTAGATACTTTCATCCATCTTTTCATTCTTTTCTTGCCTCCGTGTCGAGGTCAAATAATTTTCGCAACTCAAGAAAAACTCGCTAAAAAATCGCACATGACAACTTTCAAATACAAAGAAAACAAAACATGATTTTTTTTAATGAGCCGTACACGTGGCTATAGTTTCTTACATGCGTATACGAACCAATCAATTCATATGTCCATTTCCATCTTTCCTGGGCTCGTCATTTTTCTTCGAGGGGGAAGAGAAAAATATCCTACGATAAGAGTACTAGTATAACATTTTGAAAAGGACATATTACTTAACTACGGAGAATGCGGATAAGAGTTTTTCTTCTCTTTTTAAAGTAGATGACGAGAAAAGAAAAATCATGTACATATGTATACTTAAATATTCTGTATACAAGAAAACAACACCCGTAGCTCCCAGCGACCTATACACCATCATATGGCTCTTCTCATTGGTACCGAGAATCTTACCGTTAAATCATATTTTCTCCCTGTTTACTGCGTTCCCCCGTAATTCCGTCTCCCCGCGTTAAGTGGGATGAATCCCGATAATTTTTCCCCCACAGTTATGGTGAATGCAGAGTCGGATGATCGCGATCGTGATCCGGATTAAGATTATGACCCGATCGTGATTATGAACTCTAA
>JAIUND010003501.1:0-15613 GCA_034699125.1 Gisinianus flammeolus
ACATTGAGGAGGTACTTGAGGAGCAATTTGAGCCCTGTCCCCATCCCAATCGACATGGACAGAAACCCAATGAAACTTAGACATTCATATTGCTGTGTGGGGTGTGGTTGTGTTTGTGTGTGATGTCCACATGTTCAAAGGGAAAAAGGAAATTTACTGCGGGAATTTTTTTGAATTTTGGAAATGACCGAAGAATATATTATATATTTAGGCTTGAATAAATATAAGAATTTTTTGTGGGGGTATACCATGAGAGCTATTGCCAGAAGAAACAATTTGAGACATTTGCAACAAGCGCCATCACATTTCATATCGGCCATCTTTTCATATTATTATTTTTTTTATTTTTTTTTTGTGTTTGGAATTTTGGAATTTTTGTATATAAAAATCTCTTTAATTTTTTAAAAAAGAAATATTGTGATGTAACACATCATCATCATGTTGTTCTCGTAAATCCTTCACTTTTGTATTCATCCTCGACAGCAGAGTTTAAAATCAAAAAATTTAGCCGGCGCCAAATTATGCAATATATAAAATAATCATTCATTTATGCAATTATTCAGGTTATTGAGACCGCTAAAACACATTCTCATTTTGTTTTTCAAATTTTTAAATTTTGAATTTTAAAAAGAAGAGAGGGAAAATTTAAAGTGCAGTCAATTGACATATTTGAATATTCGCGGCTTGGAAAATTAGTTTTTTTGGGGGGTTCCAGACATTTCATTATTTTATTGCCATCACAACAATTCAAAATATAGCCAAAAGCACAGGGGAATTTTTGAATAAAAAAATAAAAAAAATCAATTTGTTCAATGAATTTTTTTGTAGTTATGGGGAAAAGAGCTGGAAAAGTGAACTGTTTGAATTTCCATTTTGTGTATAGTTTTTATTTTCGACGCTCTCGATTGAGATCGCACAATGCGCGCGCAAAATGCTTTTCCATTTTTTTCCGTGTGGTTTTGCAAAGAAAAAATGCCAGTTTTCTCCAGAATAATTTTGTCTATTATTTAAATTGAAATGTTCGCTTTATTCGAATTTTGAACGAAGTTCTGAAAATTCATTGGGGTATTTAAATTCCTTTCAAACTTTTGAAATCTGACCATTTACAATAAATTGAAATGACAATTTCGTTATTAGATTTGTGAAGGATTGTTCCGGATAATTTGGAGGAGTATTAAATACTTTGAACATTAAAATCAAGTGTAATTAAAAACAAAGGCGGTTTTAAGGGATAATTAAACTGAAGAATAGAAACAATTTAATTGCTGTTAAATCTAGATTTTCGACTTACCTACAGCTTTGAGTCACTGCTTGTCAATCCATTCAAATGTCAAAATCCAAATTTCTATTACGTTATGAAGCTTTCATACATGGGAAACACAAACGAACAACAAACAGAGAAATGTATTTGAAGACTCGACATTTCTCCGCCCATTCTCTAATTTATCCTGACAGAAGCAGAATTTTCTTCGGTAATTATTGTAATTATGTTATAATAATTTTAATGAGCAAAACCACTGGATAAACGTTTTTACTTTCCCACAGAATACAGAAAGTTTAACATTTCAGCATGACGACGCATTTCAATGAAAATCCGGATCACAAACCAAATGAGACTAAAATTTCAACGCAGCCTCAAATGGGAAAATACATCATTCTATATTAGTCTGAATCTGAAACGAATTGAAGTTTGAATCTGAAACGGGATCAAAATCAAAATGTTGCTGAGTCGTAAATCTATTTGGTTTCTCCTTTTGGCCGTCAAGTGCGGCCGTTTCGTGGGGTCTTTCCCTTATTTTTGGGATGAAAAAAAGCAGTGTTTTCGGTTTGACGATTCCTTTGGAGTTCGATTGATTTGGTGGATTCACAATATTCTCTACAATTTCTACATGTTCTTCGTGTTGGTGCGGTGGATTTGGCTGTCTCTGACTGTCAGTTCCGAATCGGAAGGGGCGATGGGCTGTCTCTACATCGTCGCTGCTTACAGCTCTGTGAACGCCGTCCAGCTCAGTTTCCTCAACCACTACGGCGAGCACGAGAAATGGCTGAACATGTTCTTTCAGTATCTTCAACAGTCAGAGCAACATCACAATCAAGAGAACAAAAACAAAAACAACGACAAATTCCATTTGAAAACCAACAAGGACAAAAAAGGATCCTCCAAAACTAAAACTGTCCATGGAAAATCCCCACTCGACTGTCACAATGTCTTGCTCGCCTTCTGGATTTCAGCGGCCGTCATATTTGTCCTGGGTGCGACTTCGGAGCACCGAGCTCGCCGTACTTCCTCACGTCCCTCAAGGAAAATGCAGAGGACTTGACATTCTGGGAAATCCTTCCATTCAGTCTCGTTCACAACTACATTTGGGCTTTCCAGTGGACGACGCTCCTTTTCTATCAGTCGGCTCTTCTTTGCTATTTGACGGGCGTCACGAATGCTCTCGAATCCATCCGGTCAGTCCAATTTTACAATAACAATTTAAATATAAAATTTGGGGGGAGGAGTCTTGAATTTTATTGGTGCTGTTGGTGGGGTTTGGCAGGTGCGCAGTCGCACTGGAGTCGGCGAATCGAATGGAAGCAGCAGCAGCATCAGAGAAAATGAGGAAACAACAGAGAAGGGAATCTGGATTTGGTCAAATGATGGTGAAACAAAAGCGATCTGTAATGCCGATGGAATTGCAAATGGAAATTCAAGTTCAAGCAGGAGAATCTAATCGTAAAACAAACAAAGCAACCCTTAATTTGGCTATTGAAGAACAACGTCAGTTGTCGCTGTTGGGAGGAAATGTAAATGGTCAGGATTTTGGAGTGGAATATCGAAAGTTGGAGATTCTCCAGACGGTCTTTAACAAATTGTGGGCGAGTTCAAATGCCTTGTACGAGGTGTCCTTGATTAGCGGAAGTGTTTTGGGATTCTACGGTGCGGTCAAGTTGAATGAAGCGCGGGCAGTCCATCAAATGTTCGTGGCCGTTTTTATCACTTATTCCCTGATGATAATTTGGCAGGGAATGACGAGGATTTACGAGTCCTCCGTGGACATTCTTCATTCCTGGATTCCTGTCAAACTTGGATCGGATTGGTTCCGCCGTTTCCATGCCTCGAGTCGCCCCATTCGAACGAATATCGGCGGGTTTTTCTTTGCGGATCGTGGGATTCGACTCACCATCCTTGCCATCATCTTTGACCGAACGACCAGCCTTCTTCTCTCATCTTAAATCCACACACATCAACTCCTCAATTAAACTTACATGTACTTATTTGTATCATGTAAATCATCAAAAATCAAAATCATCCCAATACAAAAGAACTGATGTGACAGAAGACTCACTCATTGAAATTGAAGACATTTGCTGTTAGTTAAATGGAAACTGTGTGTGCGCGCATTCAAATTCAAAATTCAAAATATTGAGCGGGAGTTTTTTTTGTTGTCAGGGTTTTTTTCCCGGGCCATCACAAATAAATGACTCAAATCAACAAAAATCTCTTCAATTAACCTGTTGGTCAACTAATGGAACTCGCGCCCCCACAGATATTTGAAATTCCACGAACAATAAAAGTCCAAATTTCGAGACCTTGACTTTTGACTCGGCGCTTTCCCTTTGTCTGCTGTCTTTATCTTGGCGTCCTGATTTGGTGATTAAATTTTGTTTGTATATGATTTGTAAAAATTTCTTTTTCGTATGGGGTTTTCTTTTTTTCTTTAATTGAAGTTTGAAATTGATAAAATTGGAGGGATTGAAGGAAAGCGGGAATTGATTGTGATTGTGTGATTGTGATTGGTGATGGCAGAGCGGGCGGTCACGGCCACGGCGGCGTATGACAATCACGATGAGTTTCACGATTATCAACCGGATCCGCATCAGCATCCGGATGACATCACGCGCCCTCACAATCCCCACCACTACAATGCCCACGATCACGATTGGGGTTATTACCCGCCACAGGACAATGACATTCAATTCGATGACGGCCAACAAGATCGCAAACGGAAAGAGAACAAAAGATGCTGCTCCATTCTCTAACCACATAATCCTCATCAACATAATATATACTTAAATTGTTAATTAAATTATAACCAATTTTTCACATCCCGCCCCAAAATAAAATCCTGTGTGCGTTCAAATGTATTTCCCGTCAGACACACCAGTAAACGAATAAATGAACTGAAATATCTAAATAGCATGTTAAGAATTCCTATGGAATTGATGCAAGTGTGTTCGGAGCATGTGGAAGAAACTATAAGAGTCCCAGGCTCCCCAAAGCATTGACGATGGATTTCAAAAGGAAAATTAAAATGGAATTTGAGAGTTCAAACAAATTCTTGTTATATGACGATGTGGATGCGGATAAACGGTGCGGATACAATTTTTCACATTTTTGTATTCAGTTGAATTCAGTTAAATGAGACCCGGTTAAAGGGGAATTCCGGGTTTGAGGGACGTATTTTAGGGCTCCACTCTACTATATGCTGGCAATGCTTAAACCGCGGTCATATATAAGGGAATTTGGCTTTAAGGAACGACTTTTGGCTCTCAATCAGGTGACTGCCAAAAAAAAGTTACGAGGTTTTGCATGTTAGCCGACGATATATATATTTCAGGACATTCAGAGTTGTATAAAGCAAGTGAGCGGCTCCGATGAGTGAGGTGAGAAATAAAACGGGGGTTGAGGGGTAAAAAGCAATGCAAGATCGTCTGTTTCTGTTCCGAGGACACAAATTGACCTTTACTCCTCATGGGTCACGGGAATTCCAATTTTGGCGGAAATCTCCGGATCGTTCGGCAATTTTGGAAGAGTATTTTTAGCATAAGTATATACTCTCGATCCAGATAAAAAGTTAATTTTAGTTTTTTCATCGAAAGACAATCTGCTCAATGCTCTCATATCTTCATGTGGGATCATTGAAAAATTGTCTTTCCATAAAAAAAAACTAAAATTAACTTTTTATCTGGATGGAGAGTATATATATGAGAAGTAACTATATAGCACCATCTCACGATCAGCTCATCGTCGCGCTATAGCGTATTCTCACACTGAGTATATAGAATTGTGGTTGGAATATTTAATAATTAATTGCACAGTGTTCATCACAATGAATTGAATTCATTGCGAACAGGAAACGTTCATAAATATTAAATGTCTGTCCACACAAGGACCATCAGAGCACAAGGGCAGAGAGTCCACATACACACAGTCTCTCTTCACATTCTCCGTCCACATAACGATCTGTGGAGTTGAATGTGGAGCTCAAATAAATCCACATTAATTGATTCGACTCATTCCCTCGCCCACTCTCACCCATATGTATGTATATACACGATGTCGTCGTATAGAGAGCAAGTGAATATAGTCGCACACAGACACACGACAAGGTTTGTCCGTCGTCTGTTATATTAGTTCCATTTCATATTTGAATATTTGAGACTCGAGACCATACAATTCTTGGTCTTGGACGGAGGCAAGCAAATTCATCAGTTTATTATGGTGAGTTTAAGTCTGTTTAAGGTGTCGAACAAAAGACATTCGTCACAATATATGACAATTTAAAATTCGGGATTGCTTTAGTCTTTTTTCGTTCGCGTCTGTTCCTATATTATTATAGAAATGTTGGCTCATGTTGGTGTTCTTCACTTTTGGAGCCGTGATTGTGACGACATTTGTCACTCTCGGTTGGACATTATGGGCAAGCGGTTGTCGAGACAATAATAATAAGGATCCATCAACAATCAAGGACTCCCCGCAGACCCTTTTAACATTCACCAAAGACATCCTTGGCAAATTGGGAATGTTTCCTTGTTTCCATGTTTCCATGTTTCCTCGACGGTACTTACCACAGGGTTGGCATGGGATAATCCCAGTGGTTTTTCCCCACTTAAGGGCACCTATTAAAATAAACCTTTTTCCCGGGAAAAATGGGGGAAAAAATCAAAGGCTTTTGTGGTGCTATTCTGCACAAAAAACCAGAGAAAATATATATATGCAAACACAACTGAATTCAAAATGCAACAAAATATGAATTTACCTTGTTTTGTGAAGTTGAACTATATTAAAGTTGAACGTAAAGAGCTGAATATATTGGCATTGGTTTCCCCAAAAAGCAATATGAATTGAGTTTTGGGCATTTTTTCCACTTCCCTGCTGAGATTTTCCCATTATTCCCACATTTCCCAGTCCTATAAATACATTTTGGACGGGAAATGACCATCCCTGCTACTCACACATTTTAATGACGAAAAGGAATTTAATTTAGCTGTGTTAGCCATCAAGTTGATTTTATAGTCATGTGCAAAATGTTATTTTTCATGTTTTGTTTATCTTAAATCATGGTTATTTGTTTCAGTTTCGAGGTTATGAATTGAAATTTACCATTTACCCGGGAGTTCCAGGAATTGAACCAAAGAGGCCCGAGGATCTGAAAGGAAGATGCCTCTCTTTGTATAAAAAATATAATACATTTTATTGATACTTTTCCTATACTAATAAAGACATAATGGAATATTGCAAAATGTAAGTAGGTAATTAAATTCTTAATTGTGTTTGATTTCGACCAAAAATATATAAAAGCCGAGTGTAAAGGCAAAGCCAAACAATCGGCTCATCTGGAGTCAATGAAATGTGTCGTACGTGCTTTCATTAGAATTCTATGAAATTTGGAAATTGGGCTTTGAGAGCACAATAAGCTCAAAAAAAATAGGTAACCCATTTTATACAATCGATTATATAGAAGTTATTGAGGTTACGCACCGTCAGCTAATAAAATCCATGTACAAAACAAACTCGTCCTTTTACTTTCATTCAATTCAGAGTCTGCCAGCGATCAGTTTCCTTCTCGCACATATCAGGTGTCAACGCAAACACAAAAATCCACAGGATTCATTCGAAATGAACAACTTTATGTCAATTGTTGTTGTTGTTGTGACGATGGTCTACATCACTTTCGTGCACGGTAAGTCTGGAGTAAAAACATAAATTAAAAACGTATTGGTCGTCATATATATTTTCTCGTTTAAACTTATTGTTTTGATGAACCGCATGCACAGGTGGGTATCGAGGTTTTTTATGTCCTCGAAACGAGAATCGAGTGGTGAATCTGACTTGTGGTGACCATTGTCGAGCGAATCACAATGCCTTGTACGGCTTCTGCGGGAATCCTCGCAACGGGGATTTTAATTGTTATTGCTCTCCGCCGTTACCAACCAAAAGTTCCAATTCTTTTCACTGTCATGATTCGTTGGATAAACGGCACAATTACGATCTCCTCTGTCGCGTCGCCTGTCAGTGCGTCTTCAATGCTCCCGGTGGTTGCTGTAATTATGAAACTCGTGCTTGCGAATGCCAGGGACAAAAATGACAATTAAACCAGAGTTTGAATACGGCAATTACATTGTTTGCAACTGTTATAAAAAAAGAGTCAATGACGAATCATCTAAATGAACTTGTTAAACTATTTATTAAGCTGACGAATTAACAATAAAGCAGTACGATGAATTGAAGGTGTGGAATCGGCACGTTTATTCCTGTCTAAAATTGATCTTCTTTCATCAAAGCTCCATCTCCAGCCATTTGACCTTTGGTTTGGGGCAGATCAACGAAATTAAGGAAAACAATTATAGTTCGTTTGTGAACTTAACAGACGCAATGATTTATTATTAATTATATTACTCTTGTTTCTTTTTTGTATATTAGAATGTGAGGAGGAGGTCGACGACCTGCCCCACGACAAAGTCCAAGTACACTGGAACCGCAGCCCGCTCCACCTGGTGGAAGCTGCTGAGGCGGACGGCCATCTTGGGGATGGACCGGTGAACTCTCCTCTGAAGCCCTTGAACTCGAGTGTCCGTGACCTTGATGGATGATTCGACGAGAGCTAGACGGAGCTTCTCTCCCTTTTCCTCGACGCCGTAGGCCTAGGCGAAGAAGCAGACGTAGCAAATGACGGCGTTGTAAGCCATGAGAGCATAGAGTGCAGCGAGGATCGGCTTGGACTCACCTGCGAGCCGGATGGCGGAATAGAGCCCGAGCGTCCCGGCCGTCAAGCAGAACAATTTGACGAGCCATTGAAACCGTGAGTTGACCTGGTTAAAGAAGGTCAACTGGGTCTGGAGGGAACGGAGAACCAGAACTAGAACCATCAGCTCGTCCATCCCTTGCCCCTCTCTATATTATATGCATTATTAAAAGAACGCAGTACATGAACATAAATATTTGAGGGTCAGAGGTCAGATTCTCAGGACAAGCTATTATGCCAAGCTTCATGAAGAGGCGAAGCAAACAATATATCGTCTGTTAAGTTCACGAACGAACTGTAACCATTTTCCTTAATTTTCGGAAATGCTATTACGACTGCGTCCGTCTTTGTGGGTCAAATTATGAAGAAATTCAGAATGACCCGAAAAGGTCATGGCAGACAATAATGTCGAAGGACCCAACGCTCCATCTCCAGCCATTTGACCTTTGGAGCAGGTCAACGAAATTAAGGAAAATAATTATAGTTCCTTTGTGAACTTAACAGACGATATATAACATTTATATATACCTCATGATGATTTGATTCCTGATTCTGTCCGTCCGCTCCCGTTGCGTGGCCACAAACGACAGGACAAGGAACACGGAAAAGTTGGCCCAGACCATCCAGATGACTTGCGCGGTCATGTCGAGGGCGAGGCAGAGTGGGATGGCCATTGTCTGGAGGTGCGCCGGCGCGGCCGAGATGAGGAGCATCGGCATATCCGGGTCGATGAAGTAGAAGAAGGGGTACACTGAAAAGAGCGGTGCGAGGGCGAAGAGGACGATGCAGGTTAGGTATTCTATCAGGGTCTTTGTTGCGGGTGGTCCTTC
Source organism: Gisinianus flammeolus (assembly GCA_034699125.1). Lineage (NCBI taxonomy): Eukaryota > Metazoa > Arthropoda > Collembola > Symphypleona > Katiannidae > Gisinianus > Gisinianus flammeolus. Next base: position 8,843 of record JAIUND010003501.1, read on the forward strand.
ACGGACTTGACTGTCGTCATCGTCATCGTCATCGTCATCGTCATCGTCATCGTCATCGTCACCATTGTTGTCGACTTGACCATTTTGGTCAAAACTTGATTGACGACGAGGAGGGATCCCGGATTTTGAATTGGAATGTCCTTTGCGCCGGAATCGGAGGATTTCATTGTAGATCTTGCACGTGAGCTCGAGTTCCTCATGGAATATCCGCAGATCCATTGCCCCGTGTACGCCGCCGAGAAGATGATCATGACCGAGAGGAAGTCCATGGCCGTGTCCGAGGTCAGCATGGCTCACCATGAAACCCGTGACGAGCGTGTAGTAGGAGTACCAGAGCTTGTGATGGAGTTGAGAGTGATGGGCGGGAGAGGAAGAGGAATCTGGGGACATCTCACCCGTGACGAGGTCAAAGGTCACGGGGAGTATGTGGAGGCGCGCGGCGAGGACGAACGCGCCCTCCGTCCATTTCAAATCCTCTCTTGTGAGCATTCTGTGTTCACTATTTGAACTTTTTAATATTTGTTTCTGACTTCTTATACACGGTCTGTATATATAGTTTGTGGCTCCGACATGGGAATGCACTTTTTTTTCCAATTTCATTAAACTTTTTTTTTTCTAGCTCAAGGTTATTTTTCCAATTAACTTTTTATTTGCTTCCAATTTAACTTTTTCTATAATAGCCCAATGTTTGATTTTCCAGCCTATACTCTTATTTGTTTCCAATTAAACTTTTTCGACGCAATGTTTGATTTTCCAATCAACTTTTATTTATCGATTTATATAATACTTTTGAATATAGTTGGTTCTTTTGCTACTCTGTCTTCATATAGGTTGAAGTAAGGAAGGTGTCGCCTATACTGCCTCCCAAGAAACCTATGCTGCCTCCCAAAAATCTTATGCTGCCTCCGTATGCTGCCTCCCAAAGAACCTAACCTAACCAAAATACCTATGCTGCCTCCCGTTTTTGGGGAGGCAGCATACAGAGGCAGCATAGATTTTTTGGGAGGCAGCATACGGAGGCAGCATAGGCGACACCTTCCTTACTTCAACCTCGTCGCGCTCAAATTCGTTCGCATCTGGCCAAAGGCGGTCTCGAGCAAGGTCGATCGCTCCACAACGCCAGATTGGATTTTTCTTTCAATTCTTGGGACTCTTTTTTCGAGGCATTCAAATCCTCCTGAGGTTTCCCCACGTTGCTTTCCAGCTGCATCGATTCGGTCCCAAGTTGTTCGACAAACTCGTGGACTTGATTCAATTTTTGTTGGAGTGTCTCCGATGAATTTCTGGAGGGATCAGACACGGCGGAAAGTTTCCCTTGGAAATCCGCGGCAAAGCCCTTGAGATTCTTTTCCACAGTTGGAACCAACGCTGTGGGATCGCCAATCCTGGAGTTTCTCACAGACGACTTGATTCATATTGTTGATGGATGATGAGCAGGCCGTTTCCTTCCAGAGTCCACTTTGACCTTCTAAGGTCACGCAGTCCTCACCTCCCTTCCGCCCGGGCACCCCATCGACCCAATTTGAATAGTTCAAACTTGATCCGTCACTCCACTCGAATTCTCGACCGATCCGGCGCTTGGCGGACAACCAGGCACTTTCGTTTCTGGGCAAACTCGAATTTCCCGCGAGCCATTTGAACACGAAATTCTGCTTTTCGAGGGATTTGATGGTGAGCACAGTTGAAGTTGGAAACGGGGACACTTGACCCGAAAAACAACTCAAATCCGCTTCAGCCTGAGTCATCGGCAGTCGCCGGAGCAACTTGTAATATTTCTCGTCCTTGAACTCGACCCAGCTTGCGTCTGCGCATTCATGCGCAGATGCTCCTGCTGAGCAAATGAAATCGAATAAAAAAACGGCGTTGAATTCAAACCTTTCTGCAATCATCTGATGAAACTGCGCATTTAATGCAAATTCAAACTTACCCGAAAATGAAGAATGGAAAAAGAGGGAAATATACACAGCAGATGAACTGATGCGGATAAATTCAAACGTGTTGGCTTCATAATTGCAGCAGTGCGGTCGATTGGAGCGATGAACAAAAACTGAAATGAATACACATGCAACGAGTTTGTAAAAAGTTGTTTCTTTTAACATTTAGTATTAGACAGAAAAGTATCTATACAAATGGATAAAACATTCTCCCGCTGGAATTATAATTCTTTCTAAAGATATAGTCAAATATCCATACAAATTGAATCTAAACAGATATGTTTGTGCATACGTTTTTGAATATATTACAAAAAAATATTCTGATCTTCAAGATTTAAAAAATTTGATACCCTCGGATTGTCATTAATCGTATGATAATTTTAGTGTAATCAATGGTTTGTCATTTCAGTCCTTTCTTTCATTGATGTGTTTTTAATACGTGTCTATATACGTCTTTATTCAAATTTACTCTGTATATATAAGATGACAAAATATATGTAGTTGGATTCTTGTTTTTAAAAGTATTTATGAATTTTCAAATAAATAAAATTGTAGTAGTAAATATGTACTTTCAAGTTTGCTCCCAAAACATTGCATTTCCGTTGTTGTCGTGCATTTCCGCGTTGTCACATATTCCGTGTTTTATTTCAACATATAGGTAAGTCTTGTCATTGGGCCAAATCCGGACCGTGCACGAATTGAAAAAATGAAGAGGTCAGATTTATAGTGTTATATTTTTGACTTTTTATTTCAACGTGGATTGGTCGAGATTGGTCGAGATTGGTTCGTTTTTGTGTGGATTGATCTGGAATAAGCAGACTTGGTTCGGATTGGTTTAGATTGGTTTGGATTGATTCAGATTGGGTTTTAGCATGACTCAAATCCTTGCTGAGCGTCCAGATGACTCGAGCGCCAGAAAAGCTTGCGTTAGCGTGACTTGACTGAATGTAAAATCCATAATTTCACCCTTCGACTTGACTGCGCATGCACACCAAAACCCAAAATTACATATTCAAAATTAATAGTCTGCATATTTGCTCATCTCATCAAATTTCCTATCATAGAAAAAACGGAGGGAAATATGATGGGAAATTTGAAATTTAAATTTACGTTGCTCAAGCAGCTCAAAAGTTTTCCCCATTGAAATCTCCACGCCCTCGCTCAACTTTGGTATGAAGAAGACGGCACGATTTTCAAAGTACTCGTGCAGAAGCAAACCAGGGAAATGCTTCTCAAGGAATTTAAATTCCAGCGGTATTTGTAGATCAATTGGGTTCGCTGAATCCATAATTGCCCCGTTGATGGGAGGGGCGGAGACAATTGGGACCCGTATTAAGGATTCAGCTCCTGGCGGCTCATTCAAATGTTGAGGTGGGTGGATTACATCATAGGGTGTAATTTGAGGGACTGGAGCTCCGCCCACATTTTCTAATTGATTTTGCATTGGTAAAGGGATTTGATTTCGGGATTTATCCAGATTTAAATTCAAATTGAGCGCGAAAGCTTCTGCTTGGGAATTTATTTTTAAACAAAGCATGAAATCAGATCCGAATTTGGTTCTTAATTGTGTTGGAGTGCCAGTAAATAAATAAATAAAATAAAAAGTGCCACTCGAATGATTCGAGTGCAAATTGCTTCTGCTTCGTTTATCGAGGGAGTTGTCAAAATCCATGCGCGGGAATCTAGGAAACAAACAAGTTTAAGATGATAATTTTGGAAGACCTTATCCTCCAAACATGATCTTTTAATCTTGCTTTGTCAGATTCACCTTTCCTGAATTAAGAGTTTCTCGACCCGTGATCAGTTTCAAAATAGTCGTTTTCCCCGCGTGCCCAACGATACCAAGAATATCACCTTTTTCCGTCAAAAAATCGATCCCCTTCAGAACGGGCTCCGTTTTAGTCGTGCCGAGACAACCTGTTTTGGTGAAAGTCAAATTCAGATCCTGCTCAGGTTTAAAAATTTCAATTAATCTCTGCATCTGTTTCTATACTTTCTGTTCCACAACAAGGTCAATATATACAATCTGTAAATTCTTACTTGAGCGTCTACAAGAATTTTTGAGTCGGCTTCCCTCTTATTCAATTCCAATTCCACAGGAGGACCTTCAAAAATTGGACACCTTGGCCTTTTCTTCGGCAACACTGTCATTAATTTTTTATGGATCTATAACTTGGAGGACAACTGGAAGTCCTTGATTTTGGATTTTTTGGATCTTTCCCCTGATTCTGAACTTGTTCCAAACGAAAAGGAAGTAAAACATCAGGATTTGAATCATCATGACGACGAACATCGTCAAAATTTCAACTGTAGCGAAATCCCGCATCGAAAATTTCAAAAGCCCAAAGTTTTTCTTCTTAGATCTTGCCGCCGACAAAAGAAACGTGAGATATTTTCCATTCACTTCTCTGTTGACGAAATACCCGCGCAAAAATAGAACTATAGTCGAAACTATATGATTTTCAAACGCTTACCCATAGGAATTTGCCAACTGAGCATGCGCAGAAGATAATTCCTATAGGATCCCAATGAATTTCCTACAGTTCTACGCTCTATAGGAACTTTTTCTAATTCCTATAGGATCCCAAGCTGTATTTTTGTGCGGGTAAAAGGCGGCCAACGGCGTGTAGAAACGTTCAGACATGTGAAAAGGACATGAAAAATCTTGACAACGATTCGGCTCACAACCGAATTTGATTGTGAATATTCCAATCCCGCGACCTTTCAAAAATGAGCAGAAAAACAAAGTGCCTGTACATTAAATTAAATTACTTAAGGCGTATATTTTGGTATTGCGAAGGCATCTTGATCAAAACTGAGAGAAAAACAAGCATTACTGTGTAAAAGCTGACAAAAACCAAAGTGTAGAAAGTGATGAAGCTGCACAGGTTGGATTTCCCATTCCGGACCAAGCCCACAATAAACAAGACCTGAGGAAAGACTGACATGGTCCAGAGAACGTTGGCTGCCAGAGATTTTGGATGAGGTATACCGTTTAATGGGACATTTTAATGGTGTGGTCGGCACTTTCCTTTTGACGACCACCCAGAAGCCTCCATATTATATGCTCTTGTAGATTTTCTGTGTGGCATCGGGTACTGTTTAATGTTCTGGATTTGTGCGGGAAAACGCTGCTGCTCCGCTTCCAGCCGTTTGGAAATGCGCGCGGATTCATCACCGGGTTCGGCCGCCCTCAGTTTTTTACTCTCAACGAGTGGGACTTTTCCAGCGAGAATATATAAGCGCGCGCTTTGATAAAATTCAATTGAAGTGAAAACTCTGTATATATACCAAATGTCAGAGAGTGCCGGTTGAGGAAAGGAAATGGGTCATCCGGGCTCTCGAGGGGTCGTCGCGACATTCAGAATTGACAAGTGCAGTAGAGGTCAACCTTCCCCAACAAGCGATAAAAGGTCACGTTGACTTGAGGTTTGGAATTTGGATTTGTGTGGACAGTTGACATTTATTTCCAGCGGAGGTGTGTCGACATGCGGAATTGCGCAATTTGGATGAAATGATAGGCAAAAGCTTTTGTCTATATATTTTCCCGTTTGTGGCTTTGACGACATTTTTAGCGTTTTTTTTGAAACCTGTGGAACTTTTTTCATGCCTGAGAACAAAAAATGGAGGGCGAAAAGCAAAAAGCCAACTCAAGGAATTCAAACAAAAGTGTGCGGGAAAATATGGCGTGTTCATGAAAACTAACTATATGAAATTTCCAAAGGTTTTAGTTGTATGAAAAAATACGCCAAATGCTATATAAATGAGTCATTTAAAATGAAAAATGAAGGAAACTTTTGGAAACGATTGAAAAAATAAGGAGCGTCTTTGCTGTGCGTTGAGAAATATAAATCAAAATAATGTTTTGCATTTTATTTTCTGGATTCTCATATGAATAGAATAAATTAGAGGATATAAAATGTAAAATGTAAATAAATATAATAATATAGTGCACATTTCATAATTTTGGTCATTTCCTGGTCAAAACTTTCGTTCACAATTTTTCCCAATCTATTTTCATTTTATAAATATTTTTGATTTTCTCTTTATATTTCCGTCTGATTCTCTCCGCTTTAAATTTGAATCGTGTGACCCCGGAAAATAAAAAAAAAAGTAAAAAATCTGAGGCTTTCATATAGGCATTCCCTGTGTGATGAGCTGTGTGTGTGCGGACGAGGAATTAAGGCGTCATGCAAATGGAAATAAATAAATATGACACAGTTGGAAATTCGTTACAAGATTATCTATCATAATTAATATAGGACAAAAGTAGATTGAGAAAGATGTGAGTGAAAATTGACAAACAAAAATACAAGGATTTTCCCCACAGGTGCCGAATTGAACAGCCATTTCAAAAAGTATACGGCCGAAGTTTACAAAAGAAAATGGAAAAATTACTCTGTTGTTTGTGTTGTTGATGCTTGTTTTGTTCGTGAGTGTGGTAGAAAAAAGTGGAGGGGTGAATTAAGAGGCCGCTCGGCGGTTGTTCAGCTGCTATATATCCATCATACACCGGGCGCTCATGGGACCAACTTGTGTGCATAATGCGTCTGAGCAGCACTTGTGATTACATGCACATTCACGTGCATCACCTACTGGAATACACTGCTCAAAAGGGAAACAGAGAAAAGGAGAATAAAAATTATATTAGTTGGATTTCCTCTTGCGAATTCTCACGGTCAAACTATATATAAATACACGCACACCCGCACACACCACATTCACGCACTCATTATTAATGAGTGATTCACCATAAATAATATATATCGTCTGTTAAGTTCAAAAACGAACTATAATTATTTTCCTTAATTTCGTTTGTCCGGGTTGACCTGCTCTG
>JAIUND010003502.1:0-15608 GCA_034699125.1 Gisinianus flammeolus
AACCAAGTGGTAGCGAATATTTATTACCAATGCTTGGTAACAGCAGCCAAAATCATTTATTACCAAAACATTTGCAGCGTACGCATAATAAAATCCTGTGCATTTTTTACTTATTTAGATGACGATGAAAGGAAGTCTCATTCCTACAGACATGTTTATAAGCAGCATTGAAGATGAGTTTTGGTCTGGAGAAGTCCCAGTCACCATGTCCAAAGTCAAGTATCAAATTCATTCACCGTATTTGGATACTTCAGCATTCAACCCGATGACACGGTCACCATACATGTAATTTACAAACACAAAAACTCTTGGGAGCACTTTGTCGCCTTTATGAAAGACTCAAAGACTAATTTTATTTTGTCCTTTGTAGTGTGGAGGACAACATCAGTATTCATCTATCAATTCCACTTTGTATACTCCATCCTGCTTACATTGCTGTAATTATTCATAATCGAGAAACAGACAATCCTTTCACAGTAGACAATCCTATTTGTCAGGCAATACTCAAAGCATTACAGGTAAGCATTCTGAATATTTACAAAAAAGATAGATTTAGAAAATAAAAATACTAGGTAACTAAGTACCTACTCACCAATTTCACGTGCATATAATTTTTGTTCAGGATTCTGGACCCATGCTGAATCAGGATTGTATAAGTCTGGATATTGAGGAGAGTTCACTTTCATCATCAGAAGATACGAATGCTCGTAGCACACCTACAAGGGAAGATATCATTGGAATTATAGACACACCTTCGCCGTTATCATTGGGCCAATCCCTTCAGCAACATCAACAGAATTTAAATGCCAATTCGCAGCGGAATTTTCCTAGTCCATTACCTACCCCACCACCTCCAACAACCGTTTCTTCTACTACTACTACTCCTATAACGACGACGACGACTACTGCCTCATCTCACCCTCACCAACTACAGTCTTCATCACCTCCAGGAAGGCAAAATCCTCCTCCAGTGAATTTAAATTGTCAAAGTCGTCGACAAAGTGGAAGTAGTGGTGATCTCCTAGGACTCTCGAGCTCAAATGTGTCTGCAAATAATGTTCACGCGAGTAGCAACAATAATGGACATTCTTCTAAAGCTAGTCTTGCATCACCAGAGGACATCAATTTAGAAGAAAATTTAGATGTCGTACTGTCTACTTACGGTACTTATGGTACCTCCGTATGAGGAACTCAAAAAGCTGCATGGTCAGTTCGTTCTTTCTATAAATTCCCATTTTTAAATTTAATTTATTTCAAGGGAACAAATGGAGGGCATGCTTAGAATATAATTCTAGTGACAGAAAGTAAGGCATTATAATAAGGATAAGGATTTTTTAAAAACGATACTAATGCACACGCAGTGAGAGTGAGCACGCAATGCGCTAGAAGCACCCATTTTTTCAGAAAATCTAAATTCATTCTTTTTTCTTTACAAAGTAATTAAGTAACTGTTTTTTTTATCTCTTTTACTTTTTCTGTAAATTCAGAATTAGCAATTCTGCTAATAACCGTCAAAGCTGTTAGATATTCTTCAAAAGTTATATTAAATTGTGACTTTCACCTCAGAGGAGGTGAGCATTGAGCATGTATATACCTACTATGGACTGAAAATTATATAAATTAATAGATTGATCTTGTGGTAGTCTCTGTAAATCTTTTTATTACTTCTAAAGAATTTATAATGTGTACACACTAATCTTACTATTTAGGATTAAGTGTGTGATTGACAATTGAGGATTACGAAAATTATCCATTACCTATACTCACATAGAGTTGTAGTCTTTTCAAAGTACACCTCGTTCTGTAGTTCATTACTAAACAGGGAAATTGTTGTTAAAGTATGGCATGTATAATTGCCAATGCAAATCACATCACAAGAAATACTGTTCGATATACTAAAAAACTGTAAACCTTAGTTACCTCACACTTATACAAAGATGCAAACGGAAAGAGTTCATGCAGATAGTATACTGACTAGTGATTACTCATATTTCAAGTTGGAAGGGAATCAAATGTTGAATAGAATGATAATAATAATTATTATTATTGCAAGTTGTGTTATGAATACTGATGATAACATTAGTTAAAAACCTTACAGCTGTGTTATTGTGTATTACTCCGCTTGACACCTGCCTAAAATTACTAACGTAAATAACTGCAACTATTTACAGCTTTATCATGTTATAGAGTTAGTTAAATGTGAAAGTCGGAATAAAAGGCTGCTAGCAATAACTGATTTCAGCTGTAGGAAACTGAGGAAAAGTGTAACATGAGATTTCTTGTAAGATCTCATTAGAAAGAAACCAAGAAAATTATCTTGTATATGTTGAAAAGTAACAGCTTAGATATTTACGTGAGGATTTTATCCAGGTGCTCTGGTGAAACATACATACTATACTGAAAGTTGGGAGTGGTGCTGTAATTCTAATGCACGAAAACTAGTTAGGAAAGTAACTTTAAGTAATGCATTGATCTACTATATCAATGATATAAAAGTACATTATTGTATCATCGTTTTTCTCATAACATATACGTATAGGTAAATGATAGAGAGTACCTAATTAATGTAATCTTTAATCTAAGATCCATTTATAGTAAGACATAATATGTAATGTTATTCTTAATTAGTCATGGTATAATATGCTTTCATAAACTTTTATATATTATGTAAGAATATACTTACAGATACTTGTACATATATATTAATCTCAGTATGTACTATGTACGTACACACATACGACACATACATATGTCAGAATTTGACAACAGTCAAATTTAACTTTGAAAACGTACCTTGAAATTTTTAAACTGTCAAAATATTCACTTTCCCACAAGAGAGACCATGGTTTCAAATATAATATAGTTCTTTTATGATTGTTTGCTATTTTAAACACGTTTTGCAATGGCGTTCTTTACTAACAATAAGTCTTCGTATGAGTTGTATTTTAGTTTATGTGTACACAACATACGATTCACAACAAAAGCAAGCTCCACAATTCTTGTATAGTGCTAAACATCCTTACAATGTTTTATCAGGACAAAATGAACAGAACAAAAGAAAAAGAAAAAAAAGGCTTTGTGCTCTTGGAATGAAAACAGTAAATACGTATTACTCATCTGATTAATTATAACTTATACTGTAATTGGTCAAGAGTTTAGCAGCCAAAGTTCATATTCGTAGTTATTTAAGTAAAGTGAAACATCGTCTTGCATCGTATATAGAAAAATAAAAAGTAGGGAATAACTTTGACCAGATAAAAAGAAACCTATCCGTTCATTAATAATTATTAAAATTAAAATTGACATAAGCATAGTGTTACAACTTGAAAGGGTTAAGGATAAACTTTATACTATAAGGTATAAGAGAAAACATTACTTCATATATAGAAAAAGCTACTGAAACTTGCTGAATAAAATATGTTCGAGGCTTCTTATACAATAGGTTGTGTGTAGTTCGATTGAATTGGGAAAAGGAAAGTTGGGTTGTGTATGAAAGTTGGGAAAAACTGCTAATAAGGAATATAGGTATACAGGCAAAACAAAAAAGGATTTAAAAAGGAGTATTTTTCGGAGTTTTGAAACTTGCTTAATGTTTTTTTTTTTTAAATATTACAGACATCAGACATCAGGCATGTACAATGTAGTGTACACTGACTGTACTTCAGTCCTCTGTCTCGGAGCAGCTACATACAAATTAATTTTAATTTTAAATAGGTACACAAACTAGTAACAAAATAACTTTCTAAGCACACGCACTAGCTTGAATGTGAAGATCCTATATAAAGTTTGAGAAGATGTAAAACCACACCATTAGCTTTAATTTCGTTGCTACAATATTTAAAGATGGAAACTCGTCATAAACAACTACCTATACCAATTCACAAATATATATGTACGCTTTATGCTTTATCACTCCATTATATTTTTAAAATTTTACATACCATTAGATATTCAATCTATAATATTATATTATTACTTTCTTTAATTATTTATTACCAGTACATTGATCTGTACGTAAAGTGCACATGATGCTTTGAATTGTCAAAGTTGTGTGAAGAATCTCATCGTTCACTGCTGAATTTTATTTTGTTTCTCGAATAATAGATTTTTGTTGATCATTTTTAATTTATACTATAAATTTTATAGTAAGCTTTTGTATCTATCAACTAAAACCTGCAAATGTTGTTTTTTTAAAAAAAAAATATGATTGTACAATGTACCTAGGAGGTACTTACTGCCTACCCAGTACACATTTAATCGACGTACAAGTCGGTACAAGTATGTATTTTTCTAATTTAATTTATACGCCCACGCAGCTTGAAAATAATTTGTGTACAAAACAAAAGGATTTTATTTACAACATTTTACATACATGAATGTGATTTATTTATAACTATTTATAAATAGTAAATAAATATTTAAGTATTACTTACGTATGCATAAGATTAACATGTATTGAATTGAATGGAAAAGGTCCAGTGTTCTGCCTCATTTTAAAATTTGAAACTAATAAATTTTTTCCTCATCATTTGCAGTATAAATATCAACTTGATAGACTATGATTGAGAATCTCCAATAAACTGAAGAAAACAGGAATAATAGAGAATGTCATTGCACTTTATTACAACGAGTCCAATTACAAGTCTTTTAAAAATTGACATTGTAATTATTAAAAGAGTTTTCCTTTAAATGCTATTATTTGCATGACTATTATAAAGACTTTTATGATGTCCAAATTGTAACTATTATTATTATGAATGATTCTGGAGACCTATGGGACTATGCCTTCGAAATTATTACTAAATGCAGTAAATATGAACAATTTTAAACTAAATTTTATTCAAATAAAAAATTTATTACATGATTTATTAAAAGGAGAAAGTACAGAAAAAATCGACTTTCCATTTTCTTTCTTTCCCTATACCATATACTTAATAGTACTATTACTTATTGTACATACTGACCCGAGCCGTATATGTTAAAGGGAATGACAGTACATGAGTTCTAAATAGCATATTTTATATAACTTATATTATATGTGAAGAAACTGTGACATTATTCTTTAGACGCATTTTTTCCAGTATGGTTTGTATGCATTAAGTATCTATTAAACATAGATTTTTAACAAGTACAATATGAATATTTTTCAGTAAAGAAAACAGTATTGAATATCATTTGCCAATTACATATCCAGTTTGACCATATATAGAGGAGTGAAAGGCAGTATACAACACGTAAAGAGAAAACTCTTTAAAATTTTATAAATCTAAGTATACAATTAAATTAGATGTATTACGAGAGTCAACATTATTCTACTCCTAGAGCCTCTTTTTTTGCGTTCCAAACATGAAGGATATGGCTATCAAAGTAGCAAGAAGCAATGGTAAAAGATTTATCTTCATTATTTTTAAGAATATCAAAACCGTAAGCCAAAGGCCCTACATGATCCATACAAGATAATATTATAGTTGCATTCCAAGTCTTTAGATTAATGTTGACAAAGTGAATTCCATTACGAGCACAAGCAGCTCCAATCGTAAGAAATTCCATTGGTTTGTCCACATTGGATTTGCCTGGTTTCTTCTGTTCAAAATTTTTTTGAGGGATCCAAATTGTACGCCAAACAGCTCCACCCATGTTCACAGATGTTTGAAGTGCTAAATGAGGTTTATCATCCCCCGCTGTCTGTTTATAAATTCTTAAAGTATCGTCATAGCTATCAAAAGAAGAAGAACAGAACCAATTATACATACACTTAAAATTATAATAAAAATGGATCTTCAACATCTCATCTGGAATACAAACATTTTGCGTATATATGTAATATTGATTTACCATCCAACAGCAACAAATTCTTTCATTGTTGTAATTGATGTTACACCAACTTCAAATCGCTTGGACCAATGGTTTGCAGTAGAATTCAAATCTTTTCTGTAGAAAGCAAGTAGTTTCCCATCGTCCGCTCCAGAGTAGATTACATCATTTTGGGAATTGTAGTGAACCACCCACACAAGGTATTCATGTAGTTTTCGTGAGTCAACACGAGTCAAATTTGGACTCTTATCATGAGCGAATTCAAATATTTGAACTAATCCATTTGAGTCCCCTATAAGAACACGGCTTGTGCTCATCCATTCAATGTACAATGCCATCGTATTGTCTTCAAATACAATTTCTTTAAACTTCTCCAAAATTGGCATGTCTTGTTCGAAATCCAGTCGAAAGATCAAAACTGAATTAGAGGTAGCTACACACAATAAATTTTCTTCCGTTGGCTCCCATTTTAAATCTAACACTCCCGATGTACCCACTTCCTCCGCAACAGAGAATGTCATTGGATCACCTTGACTGTCACTGTCTGTATTCGGTTTAAGAACTATTAAATACACTCGGCCAACTCTCCCTGAACTATTACTCTCATCTAGTTGATAGGCTCCAATTGCTATCACATTCCCAAGAGTTCGATGCCATGAAACACAATCCACTTGCATAGGTAATACGGTATCAACTAAAGTTTTGTAAGGTTTCACAGCTGCTTCGTCTTCGGGAACCAAATCATACACTACGCCTGTTCCGTTCATCTTGAATGATAAAGATGTGTGAATATAACTTTCTTATAGGCCGGGTCTCTTATTTGAAGAGGAAATAAAAGTCAATGCTTTTGAATAAATAAATAGCAAGTATAGTAGCAAGATATATAAAAAGTCAAAGGATACAGAGAAAACAACAAATAAAAACAAAGATAGGTAGTGGTAGAGTAGAAACACTATTGTCGGGCACTTCGTTCAGTTTCCATCAAACCTATATGTGTAAAACAAAAAATACAAAATTGGAAATAAGAAAAATTGTCCTTATTAAACATGTAAGTAAATATATGTACAATTATACAGTTTGATTAACAATAAGTCCAATCTAAGTAAGTACTTACATTCACGTACGAGAATACGTGCATGAACAATACTTCTTTTAATTCTTTCAGCACTACTACAAATCAAAATCATGATTATCATCATTTACTGTCATGTATATTGTCTGGTATATAGTTTGAAATTCTTTTTGATTTTTGATTTTAATATTCTTACCTTTTACTGCCAGCATAAGTTGGGCGAATATCTTTGCCTTTAAACAATAAAATGTAAAAAAAAAATCAAATTAAAGCAAATGCATACAATTAGTTGTATTTAAAATATGCATTTAATAATGATAAAAAATAATACACATATATTTACCCATTTCTTCAAGAACAGCTAGCAATTGTGCATATTTGGATTGTGGAACTGACTGTTGACGTAACAATGCCGTGGACAAATATTCTAGACTAGCGTTGTTTCCACTTGTTGGCGAATCCACTGACATGAAGTCGTCTTCCATATTTCAAGAAATTGAATGAACAATTGATTGATTATCAATCTTATTTAAATTCCTTCATTAAAATAACCCCAAGTAAAATTAGTATAGTAGGATATGAGAATAATTTTCACAAATTCACAATTTTCCGTATGACTCCCAGATTTGAATGGCTTGTATGAAAAATTCTTCAAATTCTTGCTTGGTACGTTGGGGCATTGTTACATTTCCTTATAATTTGACTTTATTTTTAACTATATATACAAAGTATGTTCGGTCATGGGTCATGTCATTCATTAGCGTCTACGCGTACATGATAATAATAAGGGTAAATGCACAGTTAATTGTTGAGTATTGAAGTTGGGATGATCAATTAATTAACTGTAGACATTTGTTTTTTACCATCCTTGCTGTTTGCATGACTATTTGGATGCAATTGAGCAGAGAGACTTATTTTTACATTTTACTTAACTATAACGAAAAGAGACTGGCATTAGATATATACTTGTGTTTTATATAAGAGACAGTAGATTAAATGTGTACATTTGTAGCAAATTCCCAGAAAAATAGATAAACTGTTAATATGTAATGTCGTCCCTCTGATCGTTTGACTCCCATACTCATCATACATTGCTCCATATGGTACTGTAAATTTTGCGGTATAATCACATTTTGAATGGCGAGGTGGATTTGTACTATTGGAGTAGACTTTTAATTTAATGGGTAATACATTGCGAGTACACATTTTAATACAATAGGATATAGTGTACAAGACTCCTTGTTGATTGATGACAAGTTGTTTTTATTTATATCGTAACTTATATAGATTGTAGTCTAGGTTTACTTTATTGTGTGTGTGTGTGTGTACAGGAGAAGAGTGAACATATTTTAAGAGTCGGTTTTTTTTTTCTGCGTAAAAAAATGACATTCGACGTGCGACGGTAAGCAATTTTTTATCAATATTTATAAGTCTGTAAATAAAAGTATAGTAAATTTTGAGACAACATTTTCTGGCATTACTTAATATGAAGGTCTTTCATGATTGCACTGATTTCTGTTCATGTGAATTCTTATATATCGAGTATAGAATATTTATATAAGCATTTGTAAAAAAAAATGAAAATATACAAATTTATGTCAGATATGATTATCATTAAATTACTTTATGTGTATAATCTAATGTTGTATTTTCAGATTCGATATTTATAGAAAGGTGCCCAAAGACCTCACGCAACCAACTTTAACCGGTGCTCTGATCTCTGTACTATGTTGCTTTGCGATTCTAGTACTATTAATTTCTGAATTCAATCGATTTCTAACGACAGATTTGTAAGATTTATTTTTTGTACATATATGATATATGATATATGATATGACGATTGAAATAAACATAGCTGATTTTGTATCAATAATAAACATTGTATGTACAATTGTGCCATATGATAAATGAATGATTCTAATTTTTTCAGAGTTAGCGAAGTATACGTAGATAATCCGGGTGCACATGAATCCCGGATTGCTGTTAGTTTAACAGTAGAGCTTCCAAACTTAAAATGCGAATGTAAGTGTATACTTTTTAACTATATAGTTATAGCTGCTTTCGTTTTTATTACTTTGAAATCAATGACATATGATTTATGTCTACACATAATATGTAAATGTATATATACTTATACATATGTCACATTGTAGAGAGACACAGCCTCCACGTGTCATGCAAACGCAAACACATGCATATAATATGTGATATCGAAATTAACTTTCCTTTTTTTATTTCACAGATATTGGTTTGGATATTCAAGGTAAATCAAAATAGAATGGAACTTTATTTAAACATTGTCACATTAAATTTGTTCTTGTGATTATTGCATATGTCATTCATTATATTTTCTGTTTTGGTTCTGTTCATTTTAAAATATATGTAGATGACATGGGGCGGCATGAAGTAGGGTTTGTAGAAAATACAGAAAAGACGCCACTCGGTGTGGATGATAAAGGATGCACGTTTCATGCTACATTTCAAATTAATAAAGTTCCAGGTTGGCACAGAGCCTTACATTTTAAATTTCCCAAATATATAAGCCATTAAAGTGTACATAACTTTTTACCATATCATATAATTTATAATATGTTGTCCTATTTTTCCAGGAAATTTTCATGTATCAACTCATTCAGCGGCAAAGCAACCAGAGAATCCAGATTTCTCTCATAGGATTGTGGAAGTCCGCCTTGGTGATAAAATTATAGGCAAAAATGTTATTGGTTCTTTCAACCCACTGTTTGATGTTTCAAAATCCACTGATTTTGGAATCGAATCTCACGACTACATAATGAAAATTGTCCCTTCCGTCTATGAAACCTACAGTGGCCATCAATCAATTTCGTACCAATATACATATGCGTACAGGAGTTTTGTGGGGCGAGGAATGCCAGCATTGTGGTAATTGCTTTGACTCTTTACTATGACTATGAAATCTCTTATATAAGTCACACGTATTTTAGGTTACATTTGTTTCATTGGTATATTTTAGGTTCCGTTACGACTTGAGCCCGCTAACTGTTCGCTATAAAGAAAAGGGAGAACCAATATTTGCTTTCTTGACTGCAGTTTGCGCAATCGTCGGTGGTATTTTCACAGTGGCAGGAATTATTGATGGACTAGTATTCAGTGCAACGGAAATTTACAAGAAACTGGAAATCGGCAAGCTTAATTAAATTCAAAATATTTTTGGAGAAGCAAAGGGAAATTGTATAAAAGTCGTATATACAGTTTGTATTTGAAAGGTGAAAGTGAAATGGAAAATAGCCCTATATATAGTGAGGACTATTTACCAAATATTTACATATTGGTACTGGACATTGTTCAATTTGATTTACAAATAGCCTAATAATAGCGTACTATTTATATTTTAATTAATTTAAAGTACTGACGAGTCTTTCATGTGTGTATTTTTTAAATTTGAATGTGGCTAAACTTGTGTACGTCATCTTTAAAGCTTTCATGACTTGTACAAGTGCCATTTCCTACAATTATGAGGGGTCCTGAAAGAATTTAGTTTTGATTTCAAACTTTGTATTAATAATGTATGGCTTTTTAAAAAGTAAGTCTTTGGCGTAATTTGGGTATGTATGACAGCTTTCGATTTTTGGTAAAACACCAAAGAAGGAACTCTCAAAAAATTTTGAGCTATTATTTCTAATCTATAATGATTCATGAATGAAGAATTTATAGGTAGTTTTTAGCTTCAAACTATAATAATATGTATATGGATAAAGTGAAAATGTGGATACTTGTCAATTTTGAAATAAGCCTTAATGAAAGTTTTATCTTATAAGTAAGTAATATTGTTTTAAATTTAACAATGCATCATTATATTTGGGCATGAACATGGGCTTTTTAACATGTCTTCTAATGATAAGACGGAAAGCCTGAAAGGAAACCAATTTTACTCTATAACCTGGAAAGCTGTGAACTTAGAAATATGTATCTATTTATTTATCATCCTAAAATATTTTAATACATTTTTGTTATTATGTATTTTCAAAATATGAAATTAAAAAGAGTGAGACATATTTAATTGCAGAACGGAATTTGTTTTCAAACAAATGGTCCTCTCATTCTATACATACTTGGAATTTTTTAGCTCCGTTTTATTAGGAATTAACATTCATTCACAAATATCACTTGTTTATTGTCAATAAGTAGAGGAGTTCAAAAAAATGCATGTGCACGTCGAAGCAATAATGTCACTTACAGTTTTTAGCGTTTTTTGAGCCCTACTAACTTTTCACTTTCATCCCACAGTTCCAATCCGAGAGTTTTATTTGCTGAGATGTAGCGATTATAATACCAATTAGGGGAACCAAATCTATAAAACAATCCTGTTTCATCTCCCAAGTCTTTAGCCAACGCGCAGTATAAAATGATTTCCGCACCCTACATAAAATTTAAATAGGAGAAATTTATAGTAAATAAAAGCTTATTGTATTCATTATGCTAAATATGTACGCACCTGTTCAGAATCAAGTCCAAAGACTTTGTTCACAATAGAAGTTGTGAATTGCTTGGCAGCGGGCAAATTCCTATTTTTTACAATATTTCGTCATTATATAGGCCACAATTCTCCATTATGTTACAAAAAATAGGAAAACGCATCTGTATGTGTATTACATACCTGTAAAAGGCTGTGGCCACCATCCCTGGACAGCACGAGTATGAATTGACACCGGAGCCTTTCAGTTTTTCTGCAATTTTTTTTTTTTATATATATCATGTTGAATTAAAACAAACATTTATCGTCATAATCAAGTTCCATGTAAATACCTCCGAGTTCTTTGGCAAATAGACTGTTGGCAAACTTTGAATTACAATAAGGAAGAATATTTTCTAGTCCTAATGGCGTGTTTTCCATCATTAAATTCTTTGTTTTCAATTGTGCGAATCTTTGAGCTGAGGAGGCGACCGTGACGATTCTACTTGGTGACGCTCGTTTGATATTGTCCAGGAGTAAATTTGTGAGGAGGAAATGCCCTATACATTAGTAATCAAATACATATTATACAGATATTTACAAATTTGAAGCACTTTAACAGTTGTACATCATGCACATGCACACGAACGAGTAACTATTGCGTACCTAAATGATTGACGCCAATGTGGGCCTCAAATCCATCCTTGGTTTTCTTCAGAACGTCGCCACTGTCATAAAACCCTGCATTATTAATTAAAATGTCAATGCCCGGGAATTTTTTGATGGCATTCTGAGCAAATTTCCGAACTGATGACAAGTCTGCGAGATCTAATTCCATGAGTTCCTATGTACACATCAAAAACAGTTTTTTTTATTTTAAATTTACACTATAAAAGCACTGAAAATGAATGAAATATATATCGTATGTGACGAACCACATGTCCATTCGAATTAGAACGACGTATAATTTCGTCTTGTGCTTTTTTCCCTTCCGTCAAGTTACGGCAGGCCAAAACAACAGTGGCACCCCTTTTAGTGAATTCCAAAGCTGCTACTTTACCTGTGTTAGGATTTTAAATATAGCTATATGTAAAGATTATCAATCCATTCGAATTTGAAGATGAAATGAATTTATATCAAAATATATATAATATATACCGATTCCCGAATTTGCTCCAGTAACAATCACAACTTTCCCTTCAATATTGTTCTCTGTGTATATTTTAGGTCCGAAAATTAAACGACCAAGTCTAGCGATCGTGTATTGAATTGCAACGATAGCCAACACCAGTACTTTTTGCAGTAAATTCATTTTAATTTGATACTTGCAATTTCTAATGTTTGCCTAAAATTTCAAATTTGGTGTACGCTGAACGGAACAAGCAGCTATATGTGTCAGTGTGTTTTAATGCTGTTAACAATTTGACAATATATATACCTATATACACTTCAAAATCAAAGGGAATGACGAAACTTGGTTGAGCATGGTCCATTTTTTCTCTCCCTTCTATATATAATGACCATTGAAATTCCAATTCTCAAGTCTCAAGTGATGTTTACAGATAACCACAAGCTATCACTTGTCCAAGTCGAATGAAATGACAACAACAAGGCAATATCACTATATGTATTGTATTATATCTGTAGTATAGGATGAACTTGAAATTAAACACATTCACATAGCACACAGTCCATCAAGTATACAAGTCATCTTTTGACCAGGTATATACTTTTGAGAGCAAATATCGGATTAGAGTATTGGATTAGAGTGTATTTTAGTAAATCAAATACTTATTACTCTATACACAACAGAAATATTCCTACATAAAATCACCGTTTGGAGCTTGGGCTGTCAGCAATATAGAAATAAATGCCTCGTATCGTATTATTTGTTTTTTGTTTCCAGTGAAAAAGTCCTTCAGTATAAACATGTTCTGTTTCTCCTATATACTCCATTCGCATTTTTAAATCGCTCTATCTGCGGCCTGGAATATAATTGAAACTGATAATCTGAGCTCACATGCACAAATGAATGAGACTTTTGTGCAATTCCCTCCATAGCGCGCATCACACGCAATAACGTATATAATTATGTACTTACTATTTGCTACAGTTTTTTTCTTTACCACGTCACTGTTTTTTGAATGAGGATTACCCAATATGTACATCACACAGGGATTTTCCCGTTTATGTACAAAAACATCACCATCATATACTAAAAACCTGTTTCACTTTTTCTATCAATTAAAATATAAGTACATTTCGTATATGTTTTTTGGAATTTTATGTTGTGAACAATACAAAAATGGCAATCCCTACTGTATATGTACTTACGTATGGACTTATGACTCATCTATGTATGAGAATAATTTGAGAAATTGTATATAAAGAAGATTATCTATAAAGTATGTAGACTTTTCTTGAAAGGAATTTCCTGATATTGTCATTCGGTCATATGCATGCGAGTGTGTGAACTGTACAGACTACTGTACCTATACTAATTGAGCATATGGTCTGGCCTAAAGAATAAGAGGGCGATATTGACAGGGGACACAAAACTAAAAACGAGTTGCCTTTCGCGCATATAGAAAAGAAGAAAAAAAAATTTACGATTGTTGTTGCGTAAGTTTCATTGTATATTAAATGTGATGGTGAGGAAATGATGAGCCAAGTCTTCAGATCATCAACCAATTTCCGCAGTGTAAAAACTCATCATATATGTGCGTTGATAATCATGCATATCCACACTCAAAATCTCTCAATACATATTGAGAATATTAAATGAAAGTACAAGTGTGAAATACCAATAAAATGTTTACACTTTGTACTACCAACTCCCCACTGTAATAATATATTATTATATATATATATATAATAATATGAGAGCTTACTAAATATGCAATGAAAATCCATAATAAAATATTCCTACTTTTACGAGTAATCAAACGAGAGTATAGACATTAAACTTTTTATATAAGTGTTTATTTATTTTGAAATTTTCATTAAATACTGACTCAATACAATAAAAAAAAAAAAATTTTGTTATTGATAATGATAAATATGTAAATGGATGAAAAATTATTCATCTTTCATTTTAAATTTCTATACAACAATATATGTGTTTTTGTATTTTTGTGTGTGTGTGTGTGTGTTTGACTATCGAATTTCAAATAATTAAGTACAAATTTAGTTTGACTAGATAAAAAAAAATTATAATAAGAGTTGAAAGTCGAGTCAACTGAACATTTTGTGGCTTTTGTTTATAGTGGGTACACTCTAAACTTAAATCGTAACTTACTACTATTTAAGACCTAACGCGATGAACGATATAAAAGCGAGAGCACACGAGCTACAAAACAAAGTCATCTTATATGTGACTCGCTTGACAACATTTCCTTCGTTTTTTTTTGTGTGTGGCTATATATTATGTAAAAAGAAATGTATAAATGTGGTGTGTGTGTGTTTGTGTCAAATGTGTCAATAATAAGTCAATATATCTAATGGAAATACAGGTTTTTTTTTTGTACCAAAAACAAAATATAATAAGAATCTCAGAACTTATATCGTCAGAGTGTGTATATGCGCCTACGAAACTAAAAGAATTTTGAAATTTTGCCAAGTTTCTAATGATTGAATTTTGATCTGCCTTTTGGATTCTCGTAGTCTATCTGATTGCTTATGAATTATGATGTAAATTTCCTTTATGGCCGAATCGGAACTAACTAATTACAGCAGGAACTGCATGTGTGACGACACAGTCCTGTAGGAATCAAGTGTAATGGTAAGGTTTTTGTCTTGAGACTTTCCTTCATCCATCTACATGAATGAGATAAGAGAAACGAATCAATTGTAACCACCAGCTTGTTGAGAGGATGACGAAGCTCCTTGTGAATATCCACCTGCACCACCACCACCGGCGGCATTTCCACCACGAGCACCACCACTAGAGTAACCTCCAGCAGCAGAAGGGGCAGCAGCGGCAGCTGGACCACCAGCTCCAGAATTTCCACCTTGATAACCACCTGATGCTCCACCGGCATTGTTATTACCAGCTCCAGAGTATCCACCATTGTTTGATGAACCACTGTTTCCTCCTTGGTAACCACCATTTGATCCGGATCCGGATCCAGAGTTTCCTCCTGGAGCTCCACCAGCATAACCACCAGCACCTCTAGCTCCGTCTCGTGAGTTAGCATCCTCCTTTGGAGTGTAAGGACCAACAGCTTCTTGAATGTAGTTGGCAACGAGCTTGGCCTTGAGTGGATCAGTTCCAAGTGGGGGGATGAGAAG
>JAIUND010003503.1:0-15608 GCA_034699125.1 Gisinianus flammeolus
GCGTCAGTCGAGTCTGTACAAATTAGAATTGCATATATGAGCGTTGCTGAAAATGCAACGACCTTCGTCTATATATATAATTTCGTTTTACATGCACTTTCAAAGTGCAAACTGAACTCTGCACAATAATCGCAAGACATTCAAGTTCTATAATGGAATTACATTGCTCAATAATCAGAGTGCAATTATTTTATTACAATAGATTGCATGCCAAGTTGAGATTAACCTTATATGAATAATTAGAAGAGGAACTGCATCATCCGCTCACAATCAGTGAACTATACTTATCGAATATATAAGTCTGCACGCGCACACAGTTTAGCAAAAATAAAAGTGGGAAGAGCCTTCATTCATGAACGGGGTTCCATTTTTTTTATTCGTACTGAAAAAATGCATAGAAATCATCCATATATCAGTAAGAATAGACTATAAACTATAATTTAGAATAGACTATAAACTATAATTTAGAAGTTTTTTGGAAAAAGTCCATTGGAGGGGGCGGGGTCAGGCCCTATCTGATAGAAGCTGACATAGGGGGGGTCATTCGAAATCTGACGTTACCTGACGTGGGGGGAGGGGGGGTCGAAAAATCGCCTTTTTTAGCTGACTCAGTTTGTGGACAGCCCCTAAGAGGGTGGGGTTCTATAACAGCTTATACGGTAATCAAGAATTCCATGATTTATTATTCATCTCGATAGTCGAAACTTATTTCCAGCCATCACCGTACATATCTATAATTGGTGTTAATTTAATCGGATCCGTGCGGGTATCCTTCTCTGCTTGCTATAGTAATTTAATGGTTCGAGTCATCTAATGATCATTATTTTCTAATGTTCTTTCTCGGTCGGAGTACTTTAAAGAAACAGATGTATTCAATTCAGTTTGTGTTGTTTTTCATTTCCAATGTACCTAAAACCAATTTCATTGGAATAAAGTTCATTTTGAGCCCAAGTAATGTGCGAGCCACCGAGTCCCAATTCCAATTTGATTATATAGATTTTATGTAGCAATTTTCACGAAATGCGGATTTTATATTGTTAATACATTGATATTTGTTAGGTACATTTATGGAGTTGATTCTGTTAAGTCAAGTAATTTCCGGGAAAAACGATGTGTACAGAGAGAAAACCATTTTCAAAATTTCGCTTCATGCATAATTTTGTTGGCCAAATTATATATATATAGTCTGGAGTTTTCAGTGGGGTGTGCGAAGGAAAACGGGGCAGATTTTAATTCCTGTATTCAGTTCAATTCCCAAAATTCCCCGAGAAACAAACAGAGACAAACAAAGCAACAAAATACACACACGACTCAATTGAGCACTTAAAAATATCATTTAGCAATTTTAGTATAGTATATAAGCTTGAACGTCTCCTGAACGACAAAAGGAACAGACAAAGAAAATGATTCGGAAGCAGGATTTGTTCGTGAATTACGTCATGTTTTACGTGGTTTCCAGCGTGGGTTTTCTCCCCATCCAATTCAATATGAGGACAGGGAAAATCCACGTGTGGACTTCCGGCTGGCGGAGACTCAAATGGTGATTTTGGCAGTTCCAAGCCATCGCGTACTCTCTCTTCATCAACATTCGATTCCTTCAGAGCACGGTTCTTGGGGATCCCATTCAGTTTCATCATTTGGCATTTCACTCGGGAATGAGTGTTTGGTCCTTTGCCATGTCCATTTGGGCCATCACGCTCTTTGTCCGGCGGCCACTCGAGACTGAAGCCATCTTCAATAATCTGAGCACATGCGACGATGGTAAATATACAGAACTCGAGTTATATACAAAATCACAAAATAAATCCAAAGTTCAAATTCAAAATTTGAATTTGCCACTTATTTCCCGTTTCCTCGTCCATGTTTGTTTTCATTTAATTGTATATGTATACACACAGAGAACAAGGCGGTGAGGTCGGGATATTCGGTGAATGAGCTGTTGCTATTGCTCATGCCGTTTTCGTCATTTGTGACGGCGGGTTGCTTCATGGGGATGTACATTCACGATCCGTCATCTCTCGAATTCTTCTACTCGCTCCTCCCCTCAACAACAATAACAACAACCACAACATCATGGAACAACAACATGGACCAACTTGGCTCCTCCCCTTTCTCGTCCTCTATGAAACCAGTCTCATGTATTTCTACGTTTCGATGGGCGTGTTCGGGGTTTATAGTCAACAGGCATTCATTCACAACTGCAAGGATCAACTCCAAGAGAAAATCAATCTACTCAAGTACGAATATTCGAATATATATTACTCGAATTTTGAAGTTTCAATTTCCCTCTTTTATTGTTCTTGTTCTTGTTCTTGTTCTGCCCATATAGTTTTATGCATTTCACCTTTCCCTCGTTCGTTGTCGTTGTCTTTTTGTATATAGATCGACGAGCTTGGTGGTGACGGGGGAAAGGATGGTGGAACTGTGTGATGAAGAATCCGAGATTGGACTCCGCCTCCGGCTCTTCAATATCGTCTATGCATTCCCGATATTCTATTGGAAAATCTACTTGATCACGGCATCCACCGCTTATTGGTTCATCGGGATTCGATGTGTGAGTAAAGAGGATCATACGAGCCCCATCCTTCTCTTCGTGTTCTTCTTCCTCGCGGTCTACATGCCGGTCCTCTTCACCATCATGTACGACACGGCCTTTCAAATCCCCGAACGTCTGAGCACATTCAAAAATCTGATGGTCCTGAGGGCGATGGAGCTGGATGTCGTGACACAGAGGGAATATGTCAAGAAAAGGATTCAATCCCCCCCGAATTTGGGCATCCGCGTTGGGTGTTTCACATATTTTGAGAGAGTGTCCACGCCCATCTTTGTGGACTTTGTCACGAGTCAAGTCGTCTCCCTCCTCATCTCTTTCCCATAAATAAATACTATATGAAATAATGAAATAATGAAACCATATATACCCTCATACCATTTCACAGTATTCAAAATTCAAAAATCCCACTCCTTTTCAAGTCCTTTCTCTTTTTCAATTATTCTCTATATTCTCTAGGGACTTTTTAGTAGTCCTAGTCCAAGCGTTTACATTTAGTAAGTACACAAACATTTTATGTTGTAAATCTGTACCGCCAATAATTAATTGTGTAGTGATTGTTTGTGGGCACCAACAAGACAAATATTTTACTCCATTATTTTCAACTCAATTTCCAATGGGGATTCCCAAATAAAAATGATATACGACCTTTAAAACATTTCACGAGGGAAATGTTTGTTTGTTTGTTTTTTAAAAAACTCGATTTTAAATGTCAAATTTTGTTATCTCTGAGGATTTTAATATCAATTAAATTGGAATCAAAATTTGTCAAGCTGTCAATCGATCTATCCAGCAGGAGCAGAGGCAAATCAATCAACATTATGCAATGTTGATTGAATAATTAATTTTAATCACATTCCGCCGTCAAATGAACATCATCATTTAATTACTAATTTCTAATCGCGATTAAATCAATTGAGATTAAATTCTCCTCTCTCCCGAAATTAATCAATAACAATAACAAAACGTTCAATCAATTTGGGTTTTTCCATTATCCTTTTGAACCAGCTTGAATCAGCAACTCAACTCAAAATCGCCACTCCTCCCGTGATTTCTCTCTTGCTGCTGCTTCTCGTCAAACTCGTCCATTAAAATCCGAGGATTTTGTTTTTACACAAAGAAAATGAAGTTCATTTGGGATTTGGCTTTGATCATCCAACTGATCACCGTATTACTATTTTTGAATTTCCCGGGTTCAATCGATGGCTTGACACAGTGTGTGGACGATCTCCAGGATTTTGCCACCAACGGTTGGTCATCCTCACCACAATGGAGCTACGAGACGAATGCCGCTGGACTTCCAGGGATCCTCCGTAACAAATTCGATGGGACGGGAATCTGGTGGTTTGAAGGCGGGAGGAATTTATATGTCCTCAAGGACTTGGAGGACTCGATGAGTTTGAGGCCTGCTTTCATCTACTATCGCTACTACACTCATCTTCAGAGTAACAATTCCCGGGGAGCCCTTTCCTTCCCCGCCCTCCACCCCGACAACAATGACAGCGAGAAATACCTCGAGAAAACGTTCAATTTCAAATGGGGCGAGCAAATCGTGGAGCTAAATCCCGCGGAATTCAGTCGAAATTACGTACGAGGCGACCCCCCTTTTTTTTACATAATAATAATATTTAATATTTAATAAAACAATAAAACAATTTCTCATTTAATTATCAATAGCTTTTATAGGATAATTTCAATTTAATTTAAGTTTTCGCGCCTTTCTTTTTTTTAGGTGGGGATTGGTCAAACGGATTTCGATGTGGATGAATATTTGGTCGTGGACAAAATGATCATTTCTCAAGGGCTCAATTTGAGTTCCATCAATGCGCTGAATGAAATCAAAGCCCTTTGCGGGTGGGACGAACCGGAAGTCACGACTGTGGCCACGACCAATCAGCCGGAAACTACCGCGGAAGAACCGGAAGTCACCACGACCACGAGACGTCCCGATACGACAGAAGAACAAGAAGAACCCACGACGACGACGACCACACAACGACCAGATACAACTACTGAAGAACCGGAAGTCACTACTACTACTACTACTACAACTGCTACGACGACGACTTCAGAAACTACTGAAGAACCGGAAGTGACTACGACAAGACGACCTGAACCCACCACCACCACGACAGAGGAACCGGAAGTCACCGCGACAGTTCCAGTCACGATGACAGAGGCTCCAGGGAATCAAACGAGGACGACGATGACGACGACGGTGCGACCAACGACGCCTGGGGGAAATGAAGGGGAGGTGTGTTCAGTGAGTTTGGGGTCTGGGACATTCCCGGACCCAAAGGATTGCACCAAATTCCATGTGTGTCAAGAGGCGGATGGGGAGATTTGGGACTCGGTCTTCACCTGCCCCATCACCACCGTTTATTGCCCAGCTATATTTGAATGTCAAACCCCCGAAATCTGTCCTTGCACCATTTCTCCCCTTCACCATATTTAAATCTAGTTCTATAGAATCTAAAACCTTCTTTTCAAAATTCCCGCTGTCTTCATGACATGACATTACATTGAAATCAGTCACCTTCGCATCCTTTCCTTCATTTTTCAATCCCACAATAACAATAACAATGACAATGACAATAACAAAAAAACAATGACAATAAAAAAATGAGTATTGTAAATCAAAATCAATCAATCAATCAACAGAATATATTGGAATGTTTTTGGACTTGCAACTTTTCTTCATTGTAATGGACAATGTTAATTTGATATTCTACAGTTTCCTCTTTCCTCTTATACTTACATTTAGAAGAAAACAAGGTCATTTATTTTGAGCCGTGTAATTATTTTCCACATTCATCATTCCTCCAGCTGTCTGCTTCCTTAATATTCAACTGACGGACAGGCACATTTACAATATTTACATTCATTCAATCAATTCCCGTCATTGTTCGCGGTCATTCAAGTGCTTTTAATTGTGTGAGTGGACAACAATATAATTTCATGTATATTGTTGTCAAGTTAAATTTCATCATCGGATGACATGTCGCATTTTTCATTGACTTTGTTATTCCATTCATCGGATGCCGCATGAGACAGGTAAACTCGTGCAATTGCTATATATTAGGCTGAAACATGGGAAGGTCATTAAGGCAATTTGTGGGAACAAAAGCCGTCCGTCGTCTCGTCGGCACATGAATAATTGGAGATGTTTCATTCCTTCAAGGGATTTTACCGTAGCCTTCCTTCCTTCCTTCCTTTCTCCAACCAACCAACCAACCAATTCTAATTCCACAGTCCTCACACAACTTCTATACGGAAATCTCATCCTCACAGAATCCCCATTTCCATATATTTCCATGTCCATTCCCACTTGACTTTGATTTGTACATATATAGACAAAGACAATTAAGTGGAGCAGGAGCAAATTTAATTTCCGATGGAGTTGAAAATATGGAGTTGGTTTGCTCTCATTCATTTCCTTATATTAATCATTTCCATGTCCTGTGCTCACAGCTATCGTGACTCCACATGGACCAAATACGACGACGATGATTTTTCCACCACTGTCAAGTTCCTCAATAAACGGGCCGAGAAACTCATGAAAGTCCGACAAATCCATCGGATCCCTTGCGTCTTTGACCAATCCCTCAAAAACTTCAGTCTGACCACGGTAAAATTCCCTCATTTTTGTTCTTGTAAAATCCCCCGTATTTTTTCATTGGCTTTTGTAATTGTAATCTGTGGATTGTACATATCGTCTGTTAAGTTCACAAAGGAACTATAATTATTTTCCTTAATTTCGTTGACCTGCTGCAAAGGTCAAACGGCTCAAGATGGGGCGTTGGGTCCGGAGACATTATTGTGTGCCATTACCTTTTCAGTCACCCTGAATGTTTTCAGAATTTTACCCACAAAGACGGACGCAGTATTAGCATTTCCGCACATTAAGGAAAATCGTTATAGTTCGTTTGGGAACTTAACAGACAATATATATTTATGCCATTTCATTTGTATAGCCGGAGATTCTGGAGCGTCGGGGTTTCCCCGTGGAAATTCACACTGTACAAACAGCTGATGGATACATTTTCGATGTTCACAGGATTCCACGGGAGGGGAAACGCGTGGTTCTGATGGCTCCAGGGATTTTTCAATCTTCCCGGGATTTCCTTATGAATTGTCACGGCAGATCCATCGGTGAACTTTCCACACTATATAAATACATTTAAACGTCCTTATAGGAAACATTGCAATTTGAAGTTGTTATTTAAGAAATGATTGGGATATATTACACTTTATTTTATTTTATATACACTCATGTACATTTGTTGGGCACGTTTCAGCGGAGAAACTGTACAAAGCCGGCTATGACGTGTGGCTTGGGAATTATCGCGGGAGTTCTCGAAATGGTCCTCGACACGTGTATTTGTCACCCGAGAGCAAGGAATTCTGGAGCTATATGTAATTTTTAATTTTAAGCTTTATTATCCATCAAGTATATACATGTGAACTCAAAACTGTACAGACATCCTTGAATTTTTTCTTTTCTTTTGTAGAGGGGACGATCTGATTTTCTATGATGCTCCCGCCATGGTTGACTACATTCTATTGGCCACTGGAGAATCCACTCTCAACTGGATCGGGAATTCCATGGGTAAAAAAACTGTTTAGAATTCCAATTTGAAAAGCAGAAAATCAAACAAATCTCTATTTAAATATATTATTATAACTTTGTACCCTCCCCCCTGCCCCTCTCAAAAAGGGAGTGGAGTTATGTTTGCGTTTTTGGCCTCCAAACCAGAGTACAACGCCAAAATTCATATGGGAATCTCCATGGGGACGGCCGTATATTTCGGGCATATTCGAAGTAAACTCTTGCGGATTTTGGCGCGAAAAAAGGATTTCATTGTCGTGAGACGGCCTTTCATTTATTTCTTCTTCTTTTTCTCTATATTTACCTAATTGGAATTAAAACTATATGTACGTTGAGACATCCTTGGTTGTTTTCGACTGGGTGTGTATATAGAAATTCGTAACGAGAATATTCCATGGGGAATTACTTCCGTCCAAACTGGCGTCCATCGCCAATTTGCTAGGCTCTCGGATTTGCATGCCGGAGGCGATCGAGGATAAAGTCGGCGTGTGTTCAGCCACGTTTTTCTTGGCGGATGGGAAAGATCCAACTCAAACGAATCACGTGCGTCCACATTCATAGACATTAATTAATTCGAATTTGAAGCGGGAATTACATGAACCTACGATATATGTACAAAGTTTAAAATGTGTTCAAATGTCCCAATGTGGACGGTGGATGTGGTATGCATATATATAGGTGGAATTGCCGTCGATGGTGGGTGGTCTGCCGTCCTCCACATCCGTCCGCGTCCTCGGTCAATGGTTCCAGCAAATTAACAGTCGACTACCGGAAATGTATGATTTCGGTCGGTGGTCGAATCTTCTCCATTATGGAACCAAAAAACCCCCATTGTACAACATCTCCAAAATCCAAGCGCCAATTCTGATTTTCTATGGGGACAATGATTTCATCTCCGACAAACGAGTATACATAATACTGTCCATGGCTATAAAAATGACTTTTGACTTTATTTGAAAATGGAGCGAGAAAACGCAGCGAGGATGTGATGCCCTTTGGAATTTGGAAAGGAACCAAGGCAAAAAGCAAAAGGTACAATTCTCCACTGTTTCAAAGCAGACACATCTAGGTTTCAATCTCGCACTGTGTGGGTAAAATGAGAATTGCACCTTTTAATTTTTGTCTTGGTTCCCTACCAAATTCCAAGGGCATCACATCGTCGCTGCGTTTTCTCGCTCCGTTTTCAAATAAAGTAAAAAAATCATTTTTATAGCCATGGACGACAGTACGAATTTTTACTGCGACATTGATTAAAAGTGTAAATTTATGATTGATGACAATAATAATAATATGATGATTATTGAATGAAATATGAAATAGGACGTGTTCAGAGCTGCTGGGGAGGTGTCGAATTTGGTGGGGCTCATCCGAGTGCCGTACAAACTGTGGAATCATCTGGACAATACGTATGGGAAAGATGCGGACATTCTTGTGTACGATTACATTTTACAATTCCTCCAGCTCAGCTACTCCATTCCCTTCAGTCCCGAACAACCCCAACGGAACAGCCCATTTCAACTCCAACCTCACATCTTTAACTTCTTTTAATCTCTCTTCCATACATGCATAATATTTGGATCATTGAATTTCTCCTGGATTTCATCAAATTCCAAATTCCAAATTCCAAATTCAAATTCGAGTTGATGGACTTTGGTGGTTGTGTCCTCATCAAATTATCTTTTAAATGCATGACAAAACTCGCAAAATAAAATAAATGCGGACGCTCTTTTGTTTGTATATTTAATTGCAATACAATTTAAATTGAGGATTCTACTAACAACCATTTTATCTGTATGTATTGAGACGGAGCGAGGACTCATTTCAGAGTTGTCTGCCCGGGCTTTTTAGTTGGGCAAAGTGGGTGGGTTTTTTTTGGGCAACAAAATTATTGGGTAAAATTGGTTTGGGGGGTTTTTTGGGGACGCCATTCAAAAACCATATGGGGCGACTTAAATAAAGCCCATTTTACCCCCAAAAAAAACCCCAAGTGGGGCAGGAAATATAGAAAACCCGGACAGAAGACCAACTCTGACTCTTTTGAATTCCTGACTTTTTTGCCATTACCACATGAGTTTGAGTTTGCTTTTG
This sequence comes from Gisinianus flammeolus, assembly GCA_034699125.1. NCBI lineage: Eukaryota > Metazoa > Arthropoda > Collembola > Symphypleona > Katiannidae > Gisinianus > Gisinianus flammeolus. The sequence goes on from JAIUND010003503.1 coordinate 9,249, forward strand.
CTTTTAGAGCTCCCTGTGTGAAACATGAAAGAAGTTTTAGACTGCATATGGTGTGTGTAATGTGAATGTGAATGTGTGTGTGTGTGTGTTGTGACTCGGGTGTGCAGATTTGCTGTTTGCGGTTGGTTTTTAGTGATGTTGTTGATGAATTGGGATTTGAATGGGGCAAAACCTGTTTCTTTTGTCCAATGTTCACAAGTTGTGAGAGAATTAAGCGAGCTGATCGTTGATCCCAAAAAACTCATCTTCAATTCAAATTCAACTATAACTCCTGGAAAATATCTGAACGGCAATCTTTGACTCTTCTTCTCGCTTTTTCTTCTTCTTTTTCTTATTATTATTATTACTATTAGTCTTTCGCTTTTTATAACTATGAGCAATACAATGATTGTTCTGTGACTTTTATTTCAATGTGGACGGGTGTAAATGTGGAAATGCAAAATATTCTGTATGTGAGGACAAAACAAAATCCACACAAATCCATCTTTTATATTATTCTTATAGTTTTGGGCAGGCAGGCGGGTGAATAAATGGACGAGCTACACAATTTATGGACAAGGTTTATGGACAAGGAAAAAATAGTAAGTTCAAATGAAAATTGTCTGGCAGTCGCCTGCCATTCAAAATCTCAATATCCAATCCATATACAGACAATTTTCAAGCCAGCATTCTTGAACACATTTGAAATTCCATTTACAACACACTATGAAATTAGTGACACCCATTTAATTTTAAATGAGAGTAAAAAAAACCCGGACGGTCTATTTGGAAATACGATATCAGTTAAAACTGTGACGATGAGACCGTCGCATGTTGTCTGAAGTGTATAGACAACGTTGAACGTCAAATGTAATGGAAATGTAGAATTAGATAAACTTTTTTCCATCAAACCTCCATAAAATCGTCATTGAATGTACAGAGAAACTCACATCTTCATTAATTGATTGTGGATAGTTAAATTTGGAATTGCTTCGGAGTTGGGGAAACGAAATTATAGCATTGAAATATAAAGCCGGAGGGTTTTGTGAGTGTCGTCGCGTCGCGTCGCGTCGTTGTGTGCGTGGAGATACTCAATTTCACATATACTTACATTTCTGGGGATGTCTGTGAAATGGGAAAGGGAAATGTGTGTGCATGTTCAGATGGTTTTTAGTGTGTGTGTGTGTGTGTACGATCAAATGTGAGAGAGTCAAAGGCGCTTGACACCGAGTATTTTTTTAGATGATCTCTCTCTCTCTCTCTCTCTGTCTCTCTCTCTCTTATTCTCGCTGGTTCTCTGGTTGATTGGGAGTAGTTCGCCTTGATTTGGGTCATTTAACCCCATCAACTCAGTCCGGTTTCCACAGAGAGCCACCACACACACAGCCAGCGAAAGAGAGAGAGAGAGAAAGAGAAGAGAGATGCGAACTCAAGATGAAAATGCAACCCTCCAGCATCCATCGTATATCGTATCCACAACAACCCAACAATCCTCACTCTCTCTCTCTCTCGCTCTCTGTTTGTTACATACATAAGCTGATATGGCTGTACCGTACTCCTTCCTCCAATCCAAAAATTCATTAACGTCCAGCTTTAGCTTGAATTTGTTGACAGTTTCTGACGGTATACGGTCGTTTGACCTTTTGACAGTGTTGCTATAATGAAAAACCATCACACCCCAAACTTCTTCTTTAGTCATTTCATTTTCTGTTTCGTCTTATTCGTCTTCATTTTTCATGTTTCTGTGTGCGAATGGAAATGCTTTTTCATGTGATGAGTGTGGAGATGGAGAGAGAGATGGAGAGAGAGAGAGAGAGAGTCCATTTGTAGTGTGTTTGTAGGGTCGAGAGACGGAGATTCGTCCATATGGAGTTTCGTGAATATTTTTTTTGTGGGTTTATGCAAAATATTTACAATGTACAAGAAGTTGTTGGAGGCTGGCTGGCGAGTGGTTCTGGTTCTGGTTATTGTTGTATGTATATATCTGTAGTTTCAGTTGGAGTTGGGGCTTTGTGCATGTGTATAATTATTATCCGAGAGAGAGAGAAATTTGGAGGAGTCCCACTCCTATTTACCCCTGTCTATGTGTATTATGCTGTAAGTGAACATGCGGAGAGGATGTTGGCTTGAGCTACCCCCATTTCATTAACCACACATTAACGTAACTTTTCCCTTTCCGACGATGGTCAAGATGATGCGAATGAAAGAGAGAGAGAGAGAGAGAGAGAAATGAGCTGGATCAACTTTAGGTTTGACTATACAAAAGAAATTGATGACAACGGCTTGGGCTTTGGCGTTGGCATGGACCAATGACCACGGGATGGATGGGAATTGTGGATATGGAAATCAGATGGTAGAATAGGTTGGCTGGTGGACTGGGAATCGACCGGTTTCTCAGTCGTACTTGGGACGTCTGCCTGTAAGGAATCTTCCCAAACCTCTTGTTCTCTCGCATCGTCTGTGTGCCATCAAACATATTTAGTTTCCAGGTGAGACATTCAATATTCAACATTCAACATCATTCAACCCTAATACAGATATCTATATATCCATCCCACATTCAGTTTCTTTCCTTTACGAACAAACAAATTGTACAAGGGGAAAAGTGTGAATTTCTATATTCATTTACATCCAAGTTTTGACCAAATCAAAATACACGGATTTCCAAGGTTTTCCTCATTTTCTTACAGTGTTTAAATGTCAACAGTTGAAAACCTTTAAATGTGTGGTCTTTGAAATTCGTATAAATTCAGCTCTGTCAACTGTTCATTTTGATTTTAAAAAAGTTTCCTTGAAGACATAAAAGTTTTGAAGAAATCCCTTCACAAACGTTTTTGTGTGTGTGGACTCATTTTGATAATTTGTAGATATACTGTGTGGACATTTGGATGACGACGGTGTCAATGATGAAATAATTGAGATTGATTTGTATAGTATGTAATTTGTAATTTGATTGTGATTGGTGTTTTTGTTTTTGTTTTGTCTTGTTCTGTATATATATAGGATGGCTTTATCATCATGGAGTGTGTGTATGTTGAGTTTTGTGGCGCTGATCCCAGTGTCGATGGTATTGTCACAGGAATTGTTCTATCAACTCCCGACGCCCTACTCCTACTCCTGTCTCAATGAGACTTGTTCCCGGGACAAAAGCCCCGAGGACTCCCCAACAACACAATCCCTATCCAAATGCCGTCTTTTGTGCGGAGAATACCGATCCATTTGGCCAAGGCCAACCGGCGTCGTCGACCTCGCCGATGAACTTGTCTCTTTCAAACCCCAAAGGTCAGCTCATTTCTCATTTCTCTCTCTTTTCCCTCTTTCCTCTTCATTTTATTATATTGTAAATGCTATTAAATTCTCTTTCTCTTTCTCTTTCGCATCCTTTTTTCCCTCCTTCCAATTTTACGGGGAAAATCCTGATTCATCCCGTCAAATTCCTGCTTTAATCTATTGCTTTTCTCCTGTACTACAATTTTTATGACCTGACATTTTGGCCTACTTGTACTTAAGTCTTTCTATATATAAACAACCAATGCAAATTACGCAATGTCCATGTCCTTTTCCAACGGGATTTTCCAGGGCTTTTATTCAGTACATAAGATTGCAAAAAAAAGTGCGTATGTGCGTGTGTTTGCATCCAAAAATCATGAAATTTTGCACTTGCAATTTTATATAGAATGAAACAACTCGTTGCGTGAAACATTATGGAAAATTTGAAATTGGGGGTGCAGAATTGTTGTACATGCACAGAGACTGAAAAGACTTGAACTGGACGGACATGAGATACAAAGTGAAAATAAAAGTGGATTGTATATATCGTATTTGTGAGATGAGAAGAAGGAGAAGAGTGAGAATCTCTATAGCAAAAGGTTGAGGATGTGAATGTGTGAATGTGAATTGGGGAGAGTTGGCGAACGGAGTGAGATGAATAGATTCAGATTGAGAGTGGTTTAATAACCTCCAGACTCCGACTAAAGACCTGTACAAAAACCTGACTTGATTTCATGCATAATTTGTGTGTGTGTGTGTGTGTATGATTATGTGTGTGTGGAGATAGGGAGGCTGAGCTCATGTTGTTTTGGGCATTTGGAATTTGCATGCACGCCCGCAGGGAATTTCCCATTCCAATCCAAGTTAAACATGTAAAATCCACACTTACACAAATACACGCTCGAAGAAACTTGACATTACCAATTTCTTCTGCTTTTCCCCCTCCAAACAATGAACAATGAACAATTTACAATTTACAACTTTCAATTGTCATTTACCATTTGAGAACCATTTAAGTCGACAAAATATGGATGACAGCTGGGGATTTTAAGGGAGAAAATGACATTTTCATATGTACATATAGCTTTTTGCCATTTTTAACTTTTGATTTTTTTTTCTCGCATATATTGTCGTATGAGTGGGAATTTGAGTCGTCCGGAGCGGGTTTTAATGTCGGGTTGTTTGAATGTGTCGGTTACAGATTATTCATCAATTGGGCGCATCCTCCATCGGGTAAAGTTCGGGATATGCTCCAACAAGCAGCCAAGACATTCCAAACGGAATTATTGAAAATGCATCCCAGCTACGATCAAGAAGCACAATCCGGGAAGCAACCAAATCCCTTTGTCAAGAAATACACTGGGGATATTGAGCGGACGACAGTGATGGTCTCCCTCAAAATCGACACTGCCGAAGATCGACTCAGTTTGAACACGAACGAAAGCTATGCTTTGGGTTTGAATACGAGTGAGAATGGCGTTGTTGAAGTCAAGATCCATGCTCCAACTTTCTTTGGGGCTCGAAATGCTCTGGAGACTCTCAGTCAACTCATCAATTACGAGGACACTTGTGACTGTCTCATCATGGTCAAACATGGGTACATTGAGGATGAACCCGCTTTCCCCTACAGAGGACTCATGATTGGTCAGTATTACACTCAAGTCCCAAATCTTACAGATATCCTTGAAAAATCCCCGAATTCTCGAATTCCCGAATTCCGGAAAATGTCCAAGGATTTCATGATAATTTCTTACGGTTTGTCCAATGTAAATATATAGATTCCGGTCACAACTTTTTGTCTCCAAAGGCCATCAAGAAGACAATTGACGTCATGTCCTACAACAAATTGAATACTCTTCATTGGCACATTTCGGATGCCCATTCTTTCCCATTTTACTCCAGAAGAGCCCCAAAAATGGCTCTCTATGGTGCGTATTCACCCAACAAAATCTACTATCCAGCCACCGTCCGGGAAATCGTCGAATATGCTCAGGTAATATATACGCTCCCAAATTCTAATTCGGTATTAAAATCCCAACGTGGCCCATCAAAGGGAAATGAATCAACTGAATAATTTTTTCTAATGTCATTGTATTTGATTTATATATAATAGGAGCGAGGTATTCGTGTTGTCCCAGAAATCGGAGGACCAGCCCGTGCTGGAAATGGTTGGCAATGGGGAGAACGTGAAGGGAAAGGAGATTTAGTGGTCTGCTTGAACAAGGAGCCATGGAAGGAATTCTGTAACGAACCCCCGTGTGGACAGTTGAACCCTCTCAACAATGAAACTTACCAGGTACATTTTCATGCTCAAAATACTAAATACTACCATTTCCCACATTTATTAAATTCCCTTCATTTTTTGTAAATTCTCCATGTTGTTGAAAGGGACAGCCTCATTTTTCCTTGTCAATTCCCACCAAATTCCTATTAATTCGAATCCCCCCTCAAGTCAAAGGCTCAATTTCTTGATGCCCGGTTACATTGTCCCACATTCTCCCAAATTGCCCATGTTGTCGGTTAAGTTCACAAACGAACTATAACGATTTTCCTTAATTTGCGGAAATGCTATTAAGACTGCGTCCGTCTTTGTGGGTAAAGTTCTGAAAAAATTCAGGGTGACAGAAAAGGTCATGGCAAACAGTAATGTCGAAGGACCCAAAGCCCCATCTTGAGCCGTTTGACCTTTGGAGCAAGTCAACGAAATTAAGGAAAATAATTATAGCTCGTTTGTGAACTTAACAGACGATTTACTTAGAGACGGTCACATTTTATCTTGTACTTGCTTGATACAATTCCCACCAATACCAAATTTCCTGCACTAAAATCTAAATGGCCAATGTTCTGAGGACAAGCCACATTTCCCCAATGTCCTCAAATCCTTTTACATATGTACTTATATGTTTTCCTTGTGTATATTGCAGATCCTTGGTCGTGTGTACCGGGACGCCATGGAGGCCTTCTCCGGCACCGACTTCTTCCATATGGGAGCTGATGACGTGAACTTTGCCTGTTGGAACTCTTCGGACTCGATGAATGACGTCCTCAAGGCCACTTCTCAAATCCCGAATGACGTGACCTTCCAACGTCTCTGGATGGAATATCAATCCC
>JAIUND010003504.1:0-15602 GCA_034699125.1 Gisinianus flammeolus
TTGACCTCCAGAGCAGGTCAACTCGGACAAACGAAATTAAGGAAAATAATTATAGTTCCTTTTTGAACTTAACAGACAATGTGGAGGGTGGAAATGAGTTTGTGTAAAAGCGAGAAAGTAATGCGAGAACGGTACGACTCTGGAAAACAACAAAAAATGCACACAGGGTGCTCCACAGATAAAAGAACAGAATGATCTGATCAAGGTTGGCATTGGAAAATCCCATTGGTAAAAACCACGGTGATTTTCCCACTTAAAGGCGTCTAAAATGATGCTCTGTCTTAGTCAAAATGGAGAAAGAAGAAAAAAAGCGGATTTTGGGTGCTTTTGTGAAGCACAAAATAGAGACAATCAGAGAATGAAATTACATTTAATGAACAAAGTATTTGTTTATTTTTATGTGTACAATCAGCTATTAAAAGGGAACAAAGTGGGCTGACAATTAAAGTTAGTTTACTTTCTAATTTAAGTTCAGGCGGCTTTTCCGTTTCCCAGGGATTTTCCTATTATTCCCATTTCCCAGTTTAAAATGTATTTTAGACTGGATTTGACCATCTCTGGCAGAATCCCATTCTCATTCACAGCTCTGATGCACACAACGAATAAAAAGAAAAAAGGAAGAAATAGTCGACGAGTTGAAAAGGGAAAGTGAGAGTAAAACGGTTTATACATTGTCACACAGAATGTGAGGGTGCAAATTCAAATGCAAACAAGTGACAAACAATCAAACACAGCTGCTTGCACACTATACAGTGTTGTCTTTAAAGCCCAATTTTGTATGCGCGTTTTCAATAAGGAAATGCAGTTTTTGTTTCATTTTCCCATGCCGATTAACCCGTTTACTAATTCAAATTGTTCTGTTGTTTGGATTTCAGGTTGTGATCGTTTCTATATAATGATTGTTCTGAAGGATTAACGGGAGAAAGTAAAAAATCTTCACTTGAACTGGCAAGTTGAATCTCGTGAAAAGTGATTCTCAGCCGGCTCATCGTTTTATTCGCATTCAGATGATATACACGCAGTGTTAGTTGGCTCCGAGAATACCCGGAAATCCCGGGGAAGTCAAAATACATTCCGAGCTCCGGCAATCATTATACACACTCAATTCGAGAACGTTAAATAAATTGTAATTTCGGTCCTATCGTATATTGCGTCAAAACAACGTTATTTTTGGTTGATTTGAACAAAAATAACGTTGTTTTAACAAAGATATTGTTAATTTGACGCAAAAAAACGTTGAAACAACCGTAAAAAAATGTAAAACCTTTTTTACCGTAAATACGGTGGGTTTTTCCGCATTTTTCGTCAAAACAACAAAATGTCAACGTTGATTCAACGTTCTGAATTGAGAGTGTAGAAGCGATCACAACCTGTAATTCGAGCATATAACAGCAAACAACATGAGTGAACGTTTTAATTTACATGGGAAAATGAGACCTTAAATGAAACCTTAAATTAATTACTGGGAATATGCATACAAAAATCGGGCTTAAAGCCAACACTGTGTGTGTAGTGTGTATAAACACTGTGTTTGTTTTGCTGTGCTTTGTTTGCATTTGCATTTGCACTCTCATTCGGCAACAAGTTTCTCTTTTTCTCTTTCTTTCCCTATTTTCCAGGTAACAGATCATCGATCTTTTTACTTTCACTTTCCGTCCTCCATTTCTCCAACTTTCTCTTCCTATTTTCTTGTACTTTTGGTTTTGTGAACGAGCAAAAGATTTTGCTTCTATTCTTCTAATGTTTTTCATGCATTGCTGTTAACTCTGTATAGAGCTGTGTGTGTATTTTCTATTGTTTTCTATTAGCGTCGTTCATCTCTCACATCGCTTTCTCCCTACAAAAACTCTCATTTCCATCTGCAATTTGTAATATTCTACAGGACATTCCCATGCTATTAATTTCCCTAATACTCTTGGCTCATTTTTCCTATGGATTTAATATTCCAGATTTGAACTTTATAATTTGTACCGTTTGTATATAAAATCAAACTCATTAGATTAAAACCGGTTGGATTGTGAATAAAAAGTCGGAACTAACTCAAAATAATTTCCTTATTCTTATTTGATTTCAATAACAAATGGATTTCTATCACCTTTTCTCCCCTGTTTTTACAGGAATTTTCAAGTATATAAAATCAAGATGGGCTGAGATATAAACAGGCCGAATTCGCTGATGAGAAGGAAAAGAACAGCACAATATTTTTGGCCTCAATTTAATCTATTTGGAAGAAATTGAGGATTCCCAACCGATTAAATTCCTTAGGAATTTTGAATCAATATTTTAAAGTTAAACTGTCCCAAAATGGAGTCGCATATTTTTTAAAACCAAAACGGACGGTCCACATAATTTGGGTGACAGCGTGAAATTGTAAGAAGTTTTCTTACTACGAAAGAACCCAACAACTCAAAGTACATATTGGGATTCTGAGGCTATAGAAATCATGAACAACGTTTACATGGCATTGATTTTGATTCTATTTCTATTACATGTTGTAAACGATGGATTATAAAAAAGTTTTATTTGAAGCGTGTAAAATTGTGTGTGCAGACAAAACGCTCATGCTGAAAGTCCGTGGTCCAAATTCAGGGCAAGTGCGTAAATATCCATTGCATTGTATAAAATTTTAGAAATCTTGAGTTCACAATGTGAACTTCACATACAATTCAATCATTAATAGAAATGGCTTCCCGCGGCCTCTTTTTCCTTCGCCCTCCTTATGAAAAGACTTCACATTGGATTCATTGAACCAAATTGAGAAAACTGCACATGAAATTGACTGAATTAAAGATATTTTAATAAAACTATGTAATGAATAAATTGAGGATAAAAAACCACCGTGCGAATATAAAAAGAATCGACAAGCTGGATGGATCGAGTTTACATTAGCATTTCCATTGGCTCTTCACAACTCATAGTTGCTTCTTTCTCTCTGACTTCAAAACCAACACACATTCTAACTTTCTAACACAGCAGAATCTCTCTCCACTAAAACTCAAGCAATTCCAAACCCATAAAAACACAATCCAATACATTCTGCAAGCATTTTTAACCTGGACAAATCCCAATAGGAAAATCACAGAAAGACAATATTATCATAATAAATGACCATTTATTCATTGAAACTCTCTTTTACATTTTTGTAATAATATTTACACCACTAAATTAAATGTTGAATTCAGATATCTTTTTGAATGCTCGACTCTTCCAAAATTCCTCATGTGTTGTGAATTGATGATGTGTGGATTTGTTCATCTGGGATTTTGGTTTCCCCTCATTTGAATTGCCCCAAGGGATTCCACATTCCAAATGAGAGTTGACAGGTACAAACCGCCTTCAACATGTGCCAAATCGTATTGTGCGATTCGAATGCCTGCAGTCATTTGAACTAAAAGAACAAAAAGTAAACAAATAAAGGATTAAATGAGAACAGACTCACGAGAAAAGGGAAGAAATGGAGTTTCATTTATTTCTTCCCGTTTTCCTCATTTTTTTGCATGCAAAGCGAGTAGCAACTTTTGAAACAATTGCACTTAAGTGCAAATTGTAATGGAAACGAGAGTCGAGTTTCCACCGTTTTCATCATTTACACATTACAATTTCTTCCCTTTCCCAAAACAAATCCTCACACAGAGAGAAAAAAAACCTTCGCATTTAATGTGTGTTCAAGCAGAGTAAAATTATCCGTCTCTTTCAGTCACTTTTTCCAGTGTCGATTATTTTGGGCTGTGAAATCGTTGACAGGACAAAGAATTGAAACTGAATGTTCAAGCGCATGATAGAATAAATTAATGCAAAATGACTTGGACTGCCCAAAAACTCGGGTAATTAATTTAAAAGCCCGACTTTAAATGATTGTGATGAGTCACAAGTTGTGACTTTCTTTTGTGGGGAGCAGGAAAATGTGCACACAAATCGTACATGCTTTCCTTTCTGTTATTGTACAATTTTCAATGTGTACATCTTAAATATACAAGCATCAGTCGAACACTGCGTGTGTGCATGCTTTGCAGGATTTTCCCAATGCATTGAGAACTCTGTTTGTGTTGCTTTGAAATTTCGACTGTATATACTTGAAAACTCTCTGCTTCGGTGGTTGAATTGATTGGAATTTGATACGCAGGTAAAGGTAAATCATATAAAATTGTACTCGTAACAATTCAAAGACGAATTTAAGTTATGACGAGGAAAACTCGGCTCTCATTTTCCCGCAGGATTCATCCTGTTCTGACAATGACATTCATTCATTTTTAATGTGTTTGTTTTTGGTGAACAGACGGTGAATTGGGTTAATTTTCAATAACTGCAAAAACGATATTGATTGAATATATTTATAATCAAGAAATTTGGACACTCCACAAATTTACATTTGTATTTCAAAGTACAGTTCACAACCACAGGGAATAACACTGCGCTCAAAAGCAGTTGAAAATTAAGGGGAAAATTAAGGGGGTTCAGCCAAGTCGCCGAGTGGACAACGTTAAACAGTCGATTTATTCTTTCCACGTCAAAATCCAAGTGAATTCAGACCAACAGAAAAATATAGGAAAATTGTGTCTACAACGAAAAGAGGAAGAAAAGAAGATGGAAATTGAAAGCGATTCAGAATCCGAGTGCGAATGATTTCTCGCCCATTTGGTACTTTTGTAATCACTGTAAACGGATTTTCCATTATAAATGGGATTTGAAACTCCATAAACAAGCGAAGCATGTAAATCAAATACGGGAAATCCGGCTGAAAAACAAGTAAGAACCAAAATATAAGAAAAACAGGGAGGGAGAAAATAATGCAAATAAATCCCTCGAGATATTTCTCATTGTCATTTTCATTGTCACCTCATTTGTAGTTAATTGTAATTGTAATTAGTGTGCATTCCGTTGTCTTTTACGTGCAGGCAAATCCTGAAAATCGGTGATTCTGCTTTAAAGCAAAGACAAAGAGTCAAAGCTGAACAGAAAGACAAAACGATAATTTCCACGGGGAAAAATCAAATTTTGACCCAAAAAACTCTTCACGGATCCGCCTTAACTTTTCCTTTCCCAATGGGAAGTTCAATGACGGCGAAAACAAAAGTCCCATCTGAGCCGTGTAAAGTTGTCACGCGGACCAATCCAGCTCCATTTCCATGTCAATCGTCATCTTTCAGTCCATTTCGTCCATGGCAAGGAAATCCAACGGGGAAAATCCAGAGGAGAAATTCCTTCGGGCTTCTCCAACTCAACAAATTAATTGATGGTAAATTATTTCTCTCTCTCCCTCTTTTTTCTTATTCTGATGTATATTAGAAGCAAATGCGGTTCTTTGAATTTTAACCCATAAACATGTGTGTTTTCCGTTTATTGCGTTTTCAGATGGGAACAAAGGAAAACTGTTTGAATGTGAAGTTTGTCATATGGACGATTCAAACGGAAATGGGATTTGAGACGTCATCATCAGAATCACGTGGACGACAAATAGGTGACTGTCCGTATTTTGCATGTTCGCATTATTGTCCGGGTGCATTCAGAACCAAAAGTGAGCTCCATATCACCACGAAACAATTCATTCGGGTACCGCCCAAACCCCGAAACCCACACACATTTAAAATCATGGGCATAATTAATTAGCCAATTATGTTAATTTTAACTACACACATTTTGTATGGCATTTCGGGAAATGAAGGTTTGAGGCCGTTTAAATGTGGGATTTGCGGTGGGATGTTCGTCACACAGCCACAAGTCAACCAAGTCAATTAACAGTCAAAGTCACAGATTTGATGTCCAGATAACTCAAAATAGCAAACTCTTTTCACAATGCACAAGCCACAAATTCCCACAAATTCCCACAAATTCCCACAAATTCCCCGCATTTTCCTAACGTGCGGCAACATTTTTTTCTATATCTGTCATTTTCAATTAATGAAAAAAAACATTAATTAATTATTCTTCTTTTTCCATGTAAATATTATATTAAATTTCTCACCCATTTTTCAAATTCAAATTCAAATCGAAATTTATTTTAGTATATTTGTACATAATGCACTTCTTTAACACGAATAACGCCTTTCAAAGCTGTTTTAGAAATATCCGTATATTAATCTCCATTCTTTTATGCCAACAATAAATCAATTCCTGTCAGTTAATTCCAAATGAACGAGCATTTGTTTTCAACCAGATCTATAATAACAATTCCGTCTTATTTCGTTGGAATCTTGGACTCTTTTCTCTATAGTTGAGAAATCGTAAATGATTGGGAATATTCATACATTTATCGTAATATATACTTTCATTGAGCTCTTCTCTCTCCCAAGGAAATTTCAATATATTTGACGCAACAAGAACAATAAATACATTTGTCAAAATCCATCATGTTTCTTTCATACTTTTTTGAATCCACAGCAATTATTTTGACGATTATTCTAATCTCGGCAATGTGAAGTTTACAATATTTGATACAGAATTCATATTAATTAAGCGTGTTAGTGCATGTGAATTAAGCATCAAAGTGGAATACTAAATGTGGATGAATGTTCTTTATCTTTTTGTGATGCTTTCTCCTCGAAGAAATTAATTCGGATTCAAATTACAAGTTTCCGCAGTGGAAATTCCTCCACAGTAGAAATTTCCGCTGAGGTGGTGACGTGACATTTGGATGTCCAGAACGTCATTTGTCATTTGTCACCGTCAATTCGTCCGTGTTGACAATCCTGCAGGTGTTGAACGATTTCCTCGTCCACAATCACAATATGATCCAAATTATCCAGATGATGATTCGGGTTTTCCTGGACGAATTCTTCTTCTTCTTCCGGTTGCTCTGGAGTCTGCATCTTTTCTTGGACTGAAGCCGCCGGCATGTAGATTTCGGATCCTTCACATCTTCTTCGGGCCATGGCGCATGGAGTCAACAAAAACATGTGGAAAAGCAAAACAACCACAAATAGAGCGAGGAATACAGCTGAAATTATGGCGCCTAATCCCCATTTTGGCTTCTCTGATTGCGAGTCCTCAGTTTTCGGAATTAATAAATTCCAATATTTCCATTTCATTGCCAGTTGCGGCATTTCATTCGTAATTCCACTCAAACTTTTGACAAAAGGAAATAAGAAACAAGAAAATTCATGTAAAATGTCAATCAAATCTGAATTGACTTGACAAATTGTTCAAAAAGAAAATAAGGTTGTGTTTAATCATTAATTTGGTTGGACTCACAGGAGATGACCGCTTTGATTGACATTTGACTTGTTGACCTTGATGACCTTTTCTCCATCTTCTCCACAGAAACTTGAGGTTTCTCTGATTCCGTCTTCCGCATTCAATTCCAATTCCAATTCCAATTCATTAATCCATCCCGTCAAAGTCCACGTCTTACAATTTCCTAACAACATAAGCGGAACGAAAGTATACACAATATTTTATTAATCTGTGCATAATGAAAAAGCAGGGAATTTCTTAATTTCTTAGTGGACGAATCAAATCAACAATTAATTAATGACATTTTGTCTTGTACTTTTCTGTTCGCTGAGTAATTTGATTGTGAGTGAGAAACCGTTTGGGATTGAAATGGGAAATAAACATTTGAAGGCGGTCAAGTGACGGAAAAGTTTGGATTCCACACCACGAACTTCCGCTTCTCTCCACAAACCTAAACATTCAAAATTCACACCAGACAGCCATGAAATGAATTCCTCATATGAAATTATGAATATTCATTTTGGGTTTTTGTGGAACATATTTTGAACATTTTCCACAGCCTTAAAGACGAGAGAAATGAACTCGAACGAAAGGACTTTTAATTGGCTGTCGTTCAAGTCAAAATCTGACCTTGTGGCGGCTGAATTGTAAAAGTGGGACAAATCCGTTTGTCTTGGAATTCATATTTTGCAGAATATGTCAATTGTTGGGAAAGTGATCGTTCGGTCAGATGATAATGAAGAGTCAACGGAGAATCCGATTCGATCATTATCGGACGAAAATTCTGAAAAATAAAACAATCACAAATATATATACACGAGTTTTAGTTGGACATTTAGTTGTTGTGACAATTATTTAAATAAAATCAGTAACAATTATTAATTAACAATTAACAGTTTGAGATTACAGCGAGTCCGCAAAAACATCCGACGGAAATGTTGCGAGTAAAAACCGTGAGATGATCGATTTGACTCAAAGAAGTTTGTTCGGATTCCATTTGACACTCGCAGCCGCGGCTGATTCCACACAAAGTTTGACACAGATTATTCGGGTCGTGAAGGAAAAAATATTGCGAGTAGGAATCCGCCCGGTCAAACGTGAGAGAGATCGTCTGATTGGCTGCTGGAATGAACGTTTGATTGCAGTTCAATTCCAATGAGGAATTCATTGATTCGGCTGGACGAAATGTTGAGGAGAAAGTCAGTCGAGAAGCTGACCAATTGATGGACTCGAATCTCCCAGAAAATGAACACCACAAATCGAGTTCCGGTCAATTTTCCCATCCAGAAACGCTAAATAAAATAAAAAAATAAAAAAATGTAATAAAAATATGTACAGCTGCCAAAGGTTGGAAAATCCGAATAAATAAACCTTTTGCTGACTTTAATAATTAATTATTAATTACGATCGTGAAAGCTGACGGTTCCTTCCAAATATTTGACCGTGTCCACATTTTCTGTCCCCATCAAAATCAAAGGAATCGAGAGATTCAAGTTTTTCCCCGTAGAAATAAAAACATCCCTAATACTTTTCCCACCACAAATCTGACCAATTTCTACATCATCCGGCTTGAGCTCGCTCTTGCCTTTCAGTTCTTGCAATCCAACGACAACGACAGACAAACATTGTGAAGCACTAAAAATGTATGTATCCCAAAATTTGAGTATTTAATTCCACTTTTATAGCAATTTAATCGTACAAGGAATTTTTATGTGAGGAAACGAACCTTAATTCAACCTTGCCAATGCTGACTGCGAGAATGTCCGAATTTCCCCCTTCAAATCCAATTTGACATTGATCATTGGCTGAGACACTTTTCTCCGCCGTTCGATTCCGATTGATGTTTGTTTGGGGGATGTGCAAACGGAAATGAAGCTGCTTTTCTCCATTTCCCTTGACGATCTGTCCACAAATAAGTGGCCGAATTGCCTTCAACCCTACAAATCATCAAAATTCAGTATTTAGTATAATTGTGCATGATGACACATTTCTTAATCTTTATAAATGTGGATACATGTGGATAAAAGTTGAAGGAATATAATTAATATTTCACTTCACCGTGGAGACTCCGAGTGGAAGCTAAAGCTGGCTCTAAAGTGTCTTTGTTATATTTTGATTGGCGTTAACGGTCGATAATCTTTCAAGTAAACGGCCGACAAATGATTTCCAATGGGAACGTGAAGATTCGGAGTGATTGTGGCCACAAACTGAACGGAAGCGACGAATCCAAATGTTTGAGAACGCGGTGAAATGATTTGGCCGGAATGAAATTCGACTTGCGTTTGTTCCGCGTCCACTTCCACCATCAAATTGAATGTCGATTGACAGATTTTATGGGATTTATCTGTTGGATTGCTCGCATTCCGCAACTCGTTTCTACTCCGAATTAAAATATAATCTTCCGCACATCGACTGAAAGGATACAAAAATGTGTACGTACATATCAGAAATTAATTTAAATGACTTAATCACGAGACACTTTGAAAACATATTAAGAAAATTAAAGGACATTCATTGTCATTATAATTTAGAAACGATTTACTCGATGAATACTAAGAAAATCATTGGACATTTTCTGTGTGGAAGATGAAAAAGAGAAAATAAAATAAAGCTCACGATGGATTCGGAAGTTGAATCTCGTGAAAAGTGATTCTCATCCGGCTCATCGTTTTATTCGTATTCAGATGATAAACGCAGTGTTGGTTGGCTCCGAAAATACCCGGAAATCCCGGGGAAGTCAAAATACATTCCGAGCTCCAACAATCACTGTAGACACGATCACAACCTGTGTAATTCAAGCAACACACAACAATTGACACATGAGTGAACGTTTTAATTTACATGGGAAATTGAAACCTTTAATTAATTAATTACTGTGGGAATGTGCATACGAAAATCGGGCTCAAAGCCAACACTGTGTGCAGTGTGTATTTTTGGATTCAAAAATAAAACTCATTCAAATAAATTGGATTATGTGTGTGCAAATGAGGATTAGAACTAAATTAAAAGTAATTTCCTTTACTTGAATGAGAATCCAGATTTTGATTTAGCGCTGATTGGCGAATCAAAGGGAATTCTTTGGTGTCAAATTGGATTTGAGCTTTGAATTCCCAAAATCCCGTCGCCGAGTTGTTATGTTTTCTATATGAAAATGTGTGTACAATATGAATTTTATACAATCTTTCCTTTTGACCTTTTGGCGATTGCTATAAAAGTGGGAAATCAAAGCCAAAACTATAAATCTAATCTGCTATAACAAAATTATATTTGATTTCATACGGAATTTGGAGGGAAAACATTCTATTTTTGGTGGCCATGAAGATTGGAAGCTTCAAGTTGCTGCACAGACGAATCGAGTTCCGGCCTCCTTTTTTCCCTTCTTTGACATTGTCTGACAATTCCAAATATCCGCCTTCGCATCTTCTCAAATCCGGAATTATAAAACCACACTTTAATTTTATGCATATTACGCCCGAGACTTTTGTACAAAAATACATTTACACCGATTTATTTTTGATAGTTCACAAAATCTCATAAAATCCAGAAAAAATTTTGTGAAGGAAAGTTTCCATCGTCGAGAATAATAATTAAGGAAAATGGAAAACATGTGGACTTTTGCTGGAAAATTGATTATTGTTTTGGACTTTAATTTAGCTTACATTTGAGTCGCGTTGTTGAAAATCCCAATGTTTTGAAGGCTGATGATGTAAAAGTGCATTCGTTGATGTGGATTTCCAATCACTTTCCAATGATATGAAGCGGAATTATTATTGGGAACGGGAAATGTGAAATCCGCCCAAGGAAATCCATATTTCTTTATTATGCTTTGAATATGGATTTGGCTGTTCCAGTCTGTTCCAAAACAAAAAAAAAACAATCCATCATTCAATTAAATTTGTAGTCTTTCGACCCCAAATCGCATCTCCATTTATTTCATCAGTTTTAGTTAGAAATATGAAAATCATAGAAAAATAATGGAATAAACAGGCAAAAGGAAATGTGAAAGAAAAACAAAGGGAGAGAAAAAGAGTGAAAGTTTTCTTATTTCCATCTGTTTTTAATGGAGAGAAAGAGAGAAAACTCACGAGCGATTTCTGTGAGTGGATTTGAAGATTCAACCAATCCAACTTTAACTGAGATCACAATTAAAATGGTCAAGATCATTTTAATTTTGTTCACTCTCATTGTTAATGGACATTTTGAGTAGAAATCTTTTGTACAATGTGGAAATTTTCGATGCAAAAATTAAAACTGTAATTTTTGTATTTCTTCAATCAAAATGATGGTGAGAATCAGCATGAGAATAAATTCCAGGAAAGCAATTAACAGGAACATTTCCCGGTGATCCATGAACAATTCTAATATACTCGTACACAGACAAAAAGGATCAACTTTTTTAAAAACTAGAAGAAAAAGGAACTTTGATTTCAAGGAAACCGCAGGATTTGACTCTGAATCGCAAACTAAATGTACAAATATTTATTCGTATGCATAAAATGTTTATTTTGCCAATACTTTTCCTTTTTTAAGTTCAAGGATTTTCCATCGCATTTCAGTATTTTAAATGACAAAGAACTTTCCTCCTCCATTTCAATCTCAATTTCCCCTCTTTTAAGATGTTCAGCCTTCAATCAAATTGATTGGGGGGAAGAAAGAAGACGGATTTGAGAGTCATAACCGTTCTGTACAGATTTGAATGTAAAGATCTCGATTCCCGTGTAAAAAAAACAATGGAAATCCTCCCATCGATTTCTCTCACTTTCTCTTTTCCTCCCTATTTTGACAGGAAAATAAACAGAAAAGGCAAAAGGGAATGCAATTCTTTTCAATTCTGATGTATGCAAACCATGCGATTTACTGAAATGTAAAAAAATCACCTTCCTTTTTCCTCCAGCTCCAAGAAAAAATAATTTTCATGTGTCAGTCAGTTTTGTTAAATTGGAAAGAAAATACGCGACAGCAACGACCAAATGAAAATAAAAATACTTCAACTCGTTGAACCGAATCCACCGGTGTGGTTTCATGTTTGTTTGTTTCACTTACATGAATTAAACACTATAAAACAAAGGAATTTTGAGTTCACCTCACACAATTCAATAATTATAGAAATGACTTTCAGTGGCCTCTTTTTTTCCTTCGCTCGAATCTCCATATGAAAAACTTAACATTGAATTAATTGAACCAAATTGAGAAAATTGCCCATGGAATTGACTGAATTAAAGATATTTTAATACAATTATGTAATCAATAAAATATGAATCAAAAATCACCATACGAAAGGGAAAAGTCGACAATCGACAATCAAGTTGATTAGGGCTCGTTTGCATTTTACAAGTTGCTTTGACTCTGCTCTTTGCTGCTTTCTTTCTCTCCGAATCCAACACACGGTGGATTTTCTCTCCACTAAAACTCAACCGTCTTTTCACACACCAAAAAACACAAACAAAATCCAATCCATTCCGAATGCATTTGCAACCTCACAAATCCCAATCACAAACCCCTGTGAAACCACAAAATAGGAATAAGTGAAACTTATTTACTTTGAATTAATTCTCCTTTTTTAATTGTTGTAATAAAATTCATACCACGAAATTAAATGTTGGGTTCAGATATCTTTTTAAATGCTCAACTTTTCCATCTTTGTCCAATGTGTTTTGAATTGTGTTCATTTGGATTTGTCCATCTGGGATTTTGGTTTCCCCTCATTTGCATTGCCTCAAAAGGGATTCCACATTTCAAATGCGAGTTGATAGGTACAAACCGCCTTCAACATGTGCCAAATCGTATTGTGCGATTCGAATGCAGGCAATCATTTGAACTGAACGAGCAAAAATGAAATGAATAAAGAAAATGAGGACAAACTCACGAAAAAACGGCGTCTCATATATTTCTACCCGTCTCTCTCATTTCTCTACATGCAAAGCGAGGAGCAACTTTTGAAACACGTGCCCAGTGCAATTGAAATTGTACAGCTTTTCCTTCGTTCACACACATTACAATTTCTTACCATTCTTGAAACAAATATTTACATTAACTTTTGCATTCAAATTTCAATGTCTCTTCAAGCAGAGCAGAATTGTGCGGCTTTTCATTCACTTTTCTTTTAATGTGTGGTTCATTTTGAGCTGGGAAATGTGTGGAGGGCGGTGAAGATCCGACAGTAAAACAATCCAATAAAAATCCATGAGATTTGAGATTTGATTTGAGTTGTGGGTTTATCCGTTTCATCTTTGCTTCATTTGAATTAATTGAAATGAAGACTAAAATAACGAAATTTTGAGTTCACACATACAATTGAATAATTAGAATTTGTAATTACTTTTTCTTTTACTCCCCATTTAAAAAAGAATTAACGTTGAATTAATGGACCCAAATTGAGAAAACTGCTCAATTTGCAGGAATTAAAGGGATTTTAATAAAATTATGTAATGCATACATTTGAAAATGAAAACCTGCACACCGTGCTATAAATATGTGCGAATGGAAAAAGACTCGAGAGTCAAGTTTATATACATTAGAATTTCCGTTGGCTGTTCTATATTTTCTATATGCATTCAAGCTGTGTGGCGAACTGAATGAGCAAAAATGAAATAAAACAAAGGAAATGGGAAATTCTCATTGGGAATGGGAATTTACTCACGAGAAAAAGGAAGAAATGGATTTTTATTTATTTCTTGCCATATTTCTCTGATTTCTCTACATTCAAAGCGATCTCCAAATTCAATAATATATATTTAAATCAACTTATATTAATATGATAATTCTAGTCGTCTCCAGACTTGCGTGAAACCTTCATATTTTCCCTCATATTATAGAAGAAAGAGAATGAAATGCATTTGGTTGGGCTCAAATTGCAAAAGCAAATGAACGGATTTATGATTTCCCTTGCACAACATATTTACAGTGGCGGTTCCAGACCAATTTTCGAGGTATAGGCCCAAATTTAAAATGCAGTTTTATCTAGTGTAAGTTCCTTTTCTTCAGCTTTGTATCTAGTGCAAGTTTTTAAACATGCCTATTTGATGAAGTTGTACGAGCATAAAGTACAAGTTAAATACGAAATTGAGCTTTTATTGTGAATTATTTATATTTATCCATACCAAAATCCATGCATGTATCACGATTTGCTTGCCAATTGTCAGTTGAATTTGGGAACTCGTCAGCTGAAAATTGACTGGTTTAATTAACATTACGCAAGTGCTGAAATGTTACAAAATTCGAGGATTTTTCGACATGGTTGTGTTTTCCACATATGATTTACCTATAGCATGCAAAAAATGGATGAAATCCGTTGGGAAAGAAAGGCACAGTGGAGAGTTTTATATATAAGAACGGGGAATACATTGTTGCTTATGGCACTCCATGTTAATTGTTCATTCCGCATTCGCTCGCTCTCGCTTTTCACTCGCTCACAATGCTCACACTCGCTTGAAGCGACTCGATTCACATTCACACTTTCACAGCAGTTCAATGTTGAAAAGCAGTCTGCTTTTGGAGTTGCCGTCGGTTGGATTCAAAGGGGGAAAATATCGCATACAGTTCATTCACAATCACAATCACTTTCCCTTTTGTTTCCTCTGCCTTTGCAAATCCTGGATTTTCCCAGTGGAAATGCACTCGTGTTTTCTGATGCGAAAAGACCTTTTATTTTGCTTTACTGTTGCTCCACAGTTTTCATTGCAAAGAATGAAAATACTCGAGTTTGAATATACGCAATGAATATATGCAGAGACAGCAAAAGAGAGCGAGAAAGAGAAAAAGAGAAATATCAATTTGAATATTCAATTCAACACAAATACAAATATACAAACAGCAGTTTATTTATTTATTTCCCAGTGTTGGCATTCAGCCAAATTTCATTGTCGTCGTACTTGTATCTGTGAATAAAAGCGTGAGCAGAGAAAATCCAAAAGGTCCAAATGAAATGCCATAAAACACAGTATAAATCATATTTATTTGTCTCAAAACAAAGCTGACAATTATATAATGACGGTTAATTATTGTCTGCTTCATGTTTGGTTTTGTTGCATGGTAAAAATCCTGTGGAGGTCTGTGGGTTCAATTCCCAGCGGGACCAAAAACGTTTGCATATTTTTCTGTGTGTGCATTAAAGATTTCCCGTTTTCTTTTCCGTTTCCACAGTTTCGTCATCACGCTTTGCGATTGCTAATGTTAAAATGGCAATATAAATGATATCAATTGCTTTGCTTTGTATACTTTCCCCCATTTTAAAGGAATGCACAGTGTGTTAAAGGGGGTCCCTCAGCGGTCACAAATTAAAATTCTGTGCCACAAAAATTTCGCTACGATATATTTTGTCAAACCAACTTTTTTGAACAGCTCTTATCATAAGCCAATTTGACAAAAAAAATTACGACCCGAAAATACTTGTAAGTAGGTCAAAATTGTAGTTAATTGCTTAAAAACTCAGT
>JAIUND010003505.1:0-15598 GCA_034699125.1 Gisinianus flammeolus
AAGCGTAGCCTCCAGGTCGACTTTTAGTTTTCGCCCCATTTGATTACATGCGTACATACGGCGGACTGACACACACAGACAACTTTGCTGCTTTATATATAAGTAATGATATTGAAGCTGTAAGTTGCAAGTTGCTTTTTTCGGGGGGAATTTTCCTCATTGATTGTTGATATTATATATTCGTCGTATTATGTCAATATATAGTAAATAGTTAGTGATTGGAGAATGCCATGAGGAACCAGAGTCAGACATGCATGTTGAGAGAAGGAGAGAGAGATGTGAAGGAGAGATACGGAGTGGGGAAATGGGAAATTACACTGCGCTATATATACATACAATACTTGTACATGGTTACATGTGTATACTTTTATGCGCTATTTTACCTATTTGCTATGGTGTGGGAGCGATAAAAAGATCACGTCATTAGAGTCAGGTGTTTCAGGTCACAGAATCATTATCTAAGCACCTAAGCACATCCAATAATAATACTTTTTGAGCTTACATCAATATGATGCGAGTGATCGTGATGCTACCAATTTATTTTCCATACAAAGCATATATACCTTCGTGAAGAAAAAAACTAATTTTCTCATTTCTCTCTCTCTCTCTCTCTCCTTGTTTTCTTTTCTTCACGGTGGTTCCGATGATTTTCTTTCCTTCCTTCCTTGATTTCTCTCCCAATACAGCTATTTGACATTGGGTATTATTATTTGGTTTCAGAATGAAATAGAACTACATGGGAAAATGATATATAGGACTCACAAAGCAAAACAGCGACAGCTCAAACTTTACAGTATCAACTCTAGACGTTTCATATGCATTCAAAAGGAAAGGAAACTTGTAAATTATGAATTACAACTCATAATAAAGAAAACACATAGATTATGCTACATGGATTCCTGATCGTATTTTTTATTGTATGTCTGGTGTGTTTGCATTATATAGTGCATAGACATGTATTTCCAAGGGAGTTTATGTACTTACATGTGTGGGAACTAGCGACAAAATACCAACACAGAGTCCAAACTTTCTCCATCCTGAATACCAATATATTAACTAGTTTGTGTATGCAGTGAATATATATGATGTATATGTAGACATAAAATTGAAAATTCATTGCAATAATAATGGCCATATATGGTCTCTTATCATGTCTCAGATACACATTTGACGGCCTGAGAAACAGAGAAACAGAAAGAGTAAATAACTGTACACACAGTCAAACATGGGGGAAATATAATATATGTATGCCTTCCAAAAGAAGGTAGAGAGAGAGAGAGAGAGAGAGAGAATGAAAGGAGATAAAAGCTCGATTTGAAATGATCACATTTATTTTCACAGTACACCAACAAATAAATTAGATGAGCTATAATAAGTTAAAGGACATGGAAAGAATATGAAATAGGAGCAAACTGATGAAGTTGAGACATAAATAATGTGAAATGGTCAAATATAACAATTTATTGGAGACTTGTATACACATGGCGAGTTTTAGTGGTGAGTTTTCTAGGGATTGTATAGGCATACCCTTCGTACACTTTTTTCTTGCTTTTGGTAGTTTGTACAAAGCTGTACCTTGCCTGATTGCAACGAAACATGTGCTTATGACGTTTACATTTACAAGACGGCATTCATGATGGTAATTTTATTACTGATTTCTCCCTCTCTCTCTGACCATACATGCATACGTCCATATATACAATGCAAATAAAGAAAAGAAGGCATTCAATACAAATACACATACCTATATATATACGATATGCATTATATTATGTGCTTAGCTCTGCAGTTAGGTTCAAATAATAATAATATCTAAAATGTCAATCTTTACATACAGACGTGTGCTTGTGCTTATATATTACATGTGACTCTCATCATCTATAGTTTGTACATTGTCCCAAGGTCTGCATTCACGATCAGTGACAAGTCAAACAGACTCACTGCTCATCATCAAAACTACTCACATGGACAGGCACAGGAACGAACCGAAAACCGAGAAAGGTAAATACCGTGTCAAAAAATGTTCACAATAGGTAAAAGGGTAAACGACAAAAAAAAATTAAACCAGGAATTTTCTTCCCAACTTTCCTTAGACACTGTGTGCCCTACGAAAAGTCCTTTGTCCGCTCCTTTTTCCAAGTTGGCTACTATATTTTGTATGACAAAATGCAGTTGACAGAATGTGTTCAAAGGGTAAACGTCTGCATAATCTAATGATTGAATGACATTTTGTTGTGGTCAGTTCTAATTTAAATCTGAGTACAGTATATATTGTGAGTTGAAAAAAAAATTCCGACAGGAGAGAAAATTCGTTGAGAGTAGACAGTTCTTTGGATATAATAAGAATAGAATAGAATTTGTCACCTATGATTATTGTTATTATGTACGGTTGATTAGAATATTCTGCTACATTTTGTTGGTTTTGATGATGTTTTATTGGGAGACGGACACTGAGCCATGGAATTGGTGTAATGGTTAAGCTAATGTGAATAATAAATAATAAATATATATGCATACACATGTACACATACAATATCTCTCTTTCTCTCTCTCCCATATTCCGTCTTTTTATCATTATGGATTACATTTTCGAAGGAAATACTGTAAAGTATTGTGAGTGTGTGTGCATATAGTTTTCTTTTTGGGCTATGAGGCAAGTGCGGTGTACATCAACATCAACATAAACATCTGTTCAAGTTCCCATTCCGTGATCGAATTACTCGTTTTACCCGGGTACATTGAGTCAGTCACGAAGATTATTGCCACATACAAACACATCAAAAAAAAAAAACTAACGAAAGCCGAACAACGTATAATAGTATACACAAGTGTACAAACGATATAGTAATAGATGTGTGAGTCTGAGTCTCCCATTACCTCTTTTTTTTTACCTTATTTGTTACTTTTGAATTCTTATTTGCTCAGCAGTCACAGTCACAGAGTCTTTTCTCGGGTAAAAAGTTCACTTCCTAATTTCATGCCGTCAAATACATGTGTGTGTACACACATAAGCATTATCACCATCACCTTCTGAGCTATTGCTCTCTCTCTCTCTCTTGCCGTATCGCTATCCATACACCTGTCAAAACATTCATTTCATTCACCTAAATACAATAGGATCCCAACTTTCAAACCCGTTGATTATCATTATCAACGAAATGAACATAATATATTATAACTTTGCTCCATACGATGAAAAAGCATACTTGCAAAATGAAAGACTTACAACCCTCCAAAAATTCAAATTTCCAATAACTAACTACATTATATACGAAAGGTCCAAGCACACACACGGGAGACTCTGCACACATAAAATTCACATCATAAATGTTTTGACAAATATTTTCCCTCATAGCTATTAACACATATATATATATACATACACACGTGAGATGGAAACTGGAACGACGGGATTACTTCATGGTACGGGCTCAATCTTATCAGACTTTACCTTTCACATACTTACGTATATGCAAATCCTCACTCAGCTATATTATCTATAAACATGTATATGTACTATGCAAATTTAATGCTACACGCACATGTATATATACATGCTCTAATAAATTCTTAACAAAATGATTAAAGGTACCCATGCAAAAATGACAAAAAATAACAAACATTCATCATAATTTGTATGCTCAAAAAAATGTGAAGAGATAACAAATCATTTTTTTTTTTCAATTTTCAAATTTGTACGAAATAGCGACTGACTTTATTCGAGTCCTACATTGTCTCAGACAACAATAATAATATTAATAATAATATATTTATATATATTATCAATTACATGGTGAGTTGTAATTCGTAATTGCTACATACCTACATTATGTTTGGTTATATAACTTTGAATGTGCTTTTTCTGTATGTACAAGTTTCCTGAGAATCATTTTTTTTCCTTACAGTATCATTATTATTTGTTCATGTTTACATGTTCCTTTGTATTCAAGTGTATTATGAGAGTATAATTTTAAATAATATGAAATGAGTCAATTAGATTTTAAATACAAAAAGCGATAGTGAAGGGATATGGTGAGAGAGAAAAACTAGCTACTGTAGAGCATACAACGGAGTTTAGCTGTTTCACTTTTGAGTGCACACAGCTCAAAACGTAGTTTCAAATTTTCTTGTTCAAGGAATGAGGCTCGGATTGCTATTTCATCTTCTTTCGCTCGTCGAGCATCCCTCGATCGTTTAGCTGCCTCATTGTTCTTCCGTCGTCGCTCCCAATATGCTTCATCCTTCATCTATAGTTTTACAAAAGGAAAACAACAAATATTCAATATCCTATATAGTACTCTAGCCGGAAACGGCACGCGGTGACTTGCGAAGGGCTCGACTCATGAATTACACAAACAGACTGTTTATATAACCTTAATAGCACATGGCCAACCAATCCTTTAATTACACAAGTCCGACTGTCCCAGAGGTCAACCGTGACCAACAAAAAGACCCAAATATTTTAAAAACTAAGAATTTTCGAATTTTGTAAGGATTACGTGAAATTTAATGAAATCTAGATTTTACGCAAAGTTGATTTTTCAATATAAAACGTAGCAAAAGATTAAGGTGTAGTCCTTTTAGCCATGAATAGCCGAAAATGACTCGCAAAAGACTGGACCAAGCTCAATTTGTTTGACATGTGGACGGCCATAAGGGTCAGTAGTTTTGGATGGATATTATTAGCCCGTTTCACGGGCTACCCATCTAGTACTAATGTAATAATCAAGCCATGATTTCGTCTTCTTCTAATCATTTAAAATACTTTTTCCTCATTCATTTCTTCTTAATATCAAATACTATACTTTCACACAAAAAAAAACATGAAAAAATGACATGAAACAAAAAATAAGTGAAAAAAAATACCTGCTGCTCTGATTTCCCCGACAAACAGATACCATTTTTCCCGCTATGTCCACTATCCTCTGGAGCAGAATGACTATCTTCTGCACTAGAGTTGGCTCCAATGTCTAGTTGTCCATAGTTCAATGTATCATTGGGCGAGGATAGCATTGAGTCGGATAGAGCTTGCCCATTGTTTCGTTGACCTCCACGTCTCGACTTATTCACCTGGGCCTGGGACAGCATCTGTCTTCTAAACTCTGCATAGGCCACATGAGACTGTTGATGAATAATAGCTTCTGTACTTCCAGGAGTAGTACCCAAAGGAAGTCCGTAAAGACCCACAGCCGAGAATGACATTGGATCTTTTGGGTAAGCCTACAATTAAAAAAGGATTTTACATAACACTTGCTTCCAAAAAAAATAAAAATGGCAAATATATCTCCAATATCCACCTAATCTACATACACGATATGTATATAATATACAGGTGTGAATGAACACGCAATTTTCGATGCGTTGAAAGTGAAAGGCTTTGTATTATTATGTTTACATGCTTGAAAATGATAGATTACTATATCTATATACTACTATATAAATGATGATGATTATTTACCTTAAATGGACGTGTGGTTCTTGCTTTGAGAGAATTATTTCCATTGCCATGAGAAGGGGGAAGTGAAAGAGGGAGAAAAGTCCCAGGTAAATTTTCCATCATCACAGGTGACTTCATACTGAGACGATTTCGAAGATGACTACGAGACGACTCTTCTTCTTCTTCGTGTTCCAATGATGATGTTGACTGACTCTGACTCTGATGACGAATATTCATCATCCCGGTTTCACTCTCTAGTTTAATTTTTTTAGTGGAAAAATCCAAGGGTGAGTCCGAATCCGAGTCTGATTCTCCCATTATTCCATGTCGGTGTCCTCCCATTCCACCCTCGCTCACCCTCACTGACATTCCTTCCACACTCAACTACTACAACTACCAAACTACCAACAAACAAAGCACCACAGTGGTGGTGACCACGACTTGACAATGAAGAAAGAGAGAGAGAGAGTATCCAACCAACACCACTATATACACCAACAAGTAAAGGGTATTACAGTAAAAGTTGTTTTATTTCAGTCAAGGTTTGAAATCCGAGACAAAAAGTCGAAAAGATTTGACTAATGATCTTGTTGGTTGTAAGTTGCGGTCGTTATGAGATATTATTATTCACTTTTATGATTTATATATATTATATTTGACTAGCTCAAGCCGAAATAATATTCCTTATTCATTTCTTGTGTGTTTTGCGTGTGAATGCAGGGAAAGTCTTGAGTTTGAGAAACAAAACAACAAAAGTGTCCAATGTCGGGATTCAAAGGTCACAGTGATAATTTTCCTTAAACCAGAAGTGTCCACTTTATCCTTTCAAATTATTTATGAAGAGTTGAGAGCAATTTGAAATGTTGGTTAGTTTTTTTTTCTTCAAAATTTAACACAATTTTACAGTCGAATCTTAATGTAAAACAAGTTGTAAAAAAGGATTCACATTTTTCTTTTGTAAACTTATATAATTACAATGATGATTATAATAAAACAGACTATTAATAATAACTCTCTGGTTGATGATGAAAATCAAGTTTCGTTAAAACGTTACAGGAAGCAAAAAAGGCTATTACATTATACAGGAACGTGAATGTCCAGCTCTGACGACTGACTAAAACTGAAGTAATATAGACTTTGAAAATTGTTGCCGGAAAAGGAGAGAGAAAGAAAGAGAGAGAGAGATAGGGAGAGAGAGAGAGAGAAAAGGTCTATGGACTCAATGGATTGTGGCTATGTTTGGTGGGGTGGTGTAGCTGGAGGGCTATAATAATTATAGCATTCACAAACACACATAATATTATATGCATACAGTTAAACCTCGTTACACCGGTATCTATCAAGGGACTACTACTGACTGGAGATTTTTTCCTGGACTATTACATTTGCAGCAAAAACACTATACCAAATATAAGGATTTTAGTCGAAGGATAAAAATTGAATATATGTATATAATATATTCACGGCGTGAATGAGTTTAATTTATATATATATATATCATTCAGAGTTCTATATGAATGTATCTGTAGATACACACATCACAAATTTTGCCTGTCTTCCCTTGAAAAATCCCCAAAAGAGAAGGAAAGGAAAGAGTTGTAATAATTGTTGGATAAGCTGCGGTTGTTCGTTGTAATACAACGGTTGTATCATTTTGTGGGATATTGTGGCTGTGTAGACAATGACAGGAAAGGGATGCAAATGGAAGCAAGGGATGATGCATTTCATGTTAGATGACCACTTGAATGGAAACCCTTCCGTACCTAAATTTGGATCAGAACAGAGAATGGAACACTCAAGTAAAGCATAAGCTCACACACAAACAGAGAGAGAGAAAAAATTTAGTTGGAAATTTTCTCGATTGTTCACATGCTGCCATGTACATGTGGCTTCTACCCAAATTGTGTATTCATCATTCATTTTTGGGGACGAAAATAGAACTCTTGAACGACGATGGAAAAGAGTGTGTGAGCTGAGCTGGACATAAGTTATACACATGAAAATGGCCTTTGGTTTCGTTGTGTATAGTACTGCATTTCAGGGTACAAAATGCGTCATGCTGAGTCGGTCTCATCTTTGAGAACCCTAGCTCGGAATGCAGTTGCCACAGGTGTGGCGCACAGTGGGCCGAATGCGCTATACCGCCTTTGATTACAAACGCTTGTTCGGCACACTGAACTGACCTTATCTACACACACAAATGTGTAGAATTTGATGGTTGTACTTGCTTTTGGTTTGCGACGACGGATCTTTCCGAAAGCGGGTATTGGTGGGTAACCACCAAAGGTCTAATTTTAAGCTACCTGTAGAAAAATAAGATTTAAATTTTCCCGCCATTTTAATTTTTTAAAAATAATTTCGATCTATTTGAGCAGACACGTGCATTTCGGTTTCTCAAAATTCGTCCGAATTCTTGAGTTCTGATTTTTTGAAATTTTTATATTTTTGGGCGTTTTTCCAGATTTATGACCATAAAAAAATCGATGTAACTTTTGAACGTGATGGCACATTTTTATGAAGTAAAAAGTGGTGTGTTGAGGAAAGATGAAAATATTTTGTGGCGTCTTTATCAAAGGCAAGCAGTCAGTGACCTGGGGTTCAGCAAAGTTCAAATTTTAATTTTCCCGCAATTTAAATTTTTTTCAAATTATGTCAATGCATTTGAGTAGACAAGTGTTTTTCGGTTTTTGGAAATTGTACGTCATTTTTGAGTTCGTATTGTTTGAAAAATTCATGTTTTTGGGGGTTTCAAAATGAGCTGAAGGACAGAAAAAATCATATCTCCGGAACAATTCTACCGATTTGAATGAGACAAAAGTGATCTGTAGGCAAAATACCTAGGTTATTTTAGGCATACTAATGAGATGTCAGAGAGCACTGACCTTGAAATCACGGGTGGTCAAACTTTGACCTGCATAGGACAACGTTAAAATTCAAATTTGAGGGTTATGAGCCCGTACTTTGTGGATCGTCACTGACATGGGATGCCACGCGTACAGCTCAACATAATGTTCAAAAGTTTTTGTGCAAAACTGAACAAACTTGCACAAATTCGTATATTTGTGCTCATATTTGACAATGAATTTCTGAAAGACATAAACTCAAAAATTAATTTCACTTTCAGAAAATGAAGTGTATAGTAGGTATGAGAGTGTTGTCAACTTTTTTCAGATTTTTAAAAGATTATATAATTTCTTTGATTAAAATTGTTTTGGCCTTCTACTTATACAAGTTGAGACTTCAACAATTTTGTTTATAAATATTTACATTGTTTTATGTAAATACAAGCAGAAATGTTTTAATAGTACGATCCGTATGTAATCAAAAGTGTTGAAGTACGAATTTGTTGACATAAAAAAAGTGCTCAAGTATTCATTTTTTTGGGGGAATGTCCTTAGGGAAATGAACTCCAAAAAAAATTTGGGGTAAAACAGTTTGCACATTTTTCCAAATTTCCAAATTTTGGGCAACTTTGGCCGAGGTTTTTTGCTTTTTCTTAGGGGCATTCACAATGTAAACAAAAATGTTGCTTCAGCACAAATGCTTCGTCATTTGGGGGCGTGGCCAACTTCGTGCAGAGAGTCAACATTTTCCTCTGTACTTCCGTATACAGCAAATTTGCTTTTCAAAAAAAAAATCAAAATTTTGAAGGGTCGCCAAAGGGTTAGGTCAATAAAAACAAATCAAATTTGTCATAATAGTTAAGGAAAAATCCTTAACTACAAGGAAAAATCAAAAAAAATCAGCAAAGGACCCTATCGCTTTTGATTATTAGCATGGGCCCATCAATTTTCTTTATAAAAAATATTCGTATTTTTCAAGCATTTTCCATAGCAATCGAAAAAGCACTACAGAGTAAATCATTTGCGGTGAGTGCGCGGGTATTTTTTGAAGTGAAACCTTGACATGAAATGACTCGCGTTAAACTGAATGGATTTGTATGGTTGTTGTGGCTAATCAAGAGACCACCTCATCCACAATAACTATACTCAAAAATTAACATTTTGACTAGGAGTTTGATTTGAAAATTAACTATAGTTAATTTGTAGATAATTTTGATCTCCCTTATGATTTGTAGGATGTAATTTTAAGGGACCCAAATCTCCATTTTGCACACTCGCCCCGAATGACCCTATAATTGTAAGAAGATGCCAGATGAGGGAGTGGAATTGCTTTAAATATGCAAATATTTATTTATCGAACAACTCACGAGATTTAAAATACAAAACCCAACCTACAAATTAGCCTATAAAGTATCAGTACTCGTAGAAGAATGGAAATATGTAGCAAACAATTTAATAATAATTTAATGACAATTTAAAACTTATTGCTCTATTTTTAAGAGCCGTGCTTAGTCACTAAGGACGTCGTTTAAATCCACTTCGGATTCAGAATCACTCGATGATTGAATTCCTTGCTATCGTTGTCCACGCCCTCTACACCTTGTTTGACCTTGACCGCGACCTCGACCTCTTCAACCATTGCTTTGAGAGTGAACCGGAATGTTTGTGCTGGAATCATCGCTCTCTTCCCCATTGTCATCGTCTTGATTTTGCCTAATGTTGGCACAGTCCAAAATCCGATTGGCCATGTTCCGCTTTTTAGGAATTTGATCTGGATTTTGGGCTGCAATTCCGAGATACCAAATGACAGATGCAACATGGGAGCACATCCCAACTGTCCTTGCCCCGGTTTTGCACTGGCAGTAGTATCCCAAGATTCCATTGACTCCGGTTGAAGTCCCATCATATTCAATCCACAGCTCATGAATATTACTACCACTCATTCTTGATTCCAACTTTGCTCGTAACAGGCGTGCTGTGTGCCTGTGTACAAATATTCTGTATGCATTCTGGCCCTCAATTTGTTGGGCTGTGTACAGGGCTGCCAAATTATGCTGGTACACGCCCAGTGTCAAGTCCTTCATATCCTGATCAGAGAGTTGGGGAAAATCATTAATGGAATTTGGTGTGATTAGTTCCCAACAAACCCGCTTTCCGGCATATTCGGCTTTGACCCGCGCTTGCAATTGGTTGGAGACGGTCATTCTGACCAGCGCTCTTTTAGCGCGCTCAACATCTTCCGTTTCTGAGAACAGGGGAGGGCGAGTGGCATTAATTATGCAATGTTGAGGAGTTCGAGCAATTGATTAACATAGGTCATGGGGAGGGTGCGCGCAAAAAAAGGGAATATATTTTTCAGTCTTGCATTGACAGACTCCACGGCCCATCGTCGCATCGTTACCAGCCTTGTTCTGTTGGCTTCTTCGGTAGTAAACTGACGCTGTTTTCGGGCCAAGAGTGCAGGCATGAAACTTTTTAGTTCATTCTCTTCAATACTTTGAATTGAATCCCGAAATCCCCTGTCCACAATAAGACAATCCCCAGGTTGATAGATTTTGTTAAATCCGTTTTGTTGAAGCATGAATTTCAAGTTGGTTGCATCATTGTTTTTTGCTGAGAAAGGACCTACATAATTTAACAATAACTATAGTATACTCATTGGAAAATGACAGGTCAAATTGTAGGTAAGAGGAAATACACATAATAAAAATTCATTTGCACCTTCACATGCGAGAATGCCACCATTAGGAAAAATGACCATCATTGGCTTGGCTAGATTATCCTTTTTTGTTCGGACCATGTTTTTTTCTGTTCTTTGAAGTTTGATGGTTTTTGATGGAAGATGTATGTTGCATCCAAAATAAAAGAGTATTTTGATCAACGCCCATCAAAGTTGAGGAAAATTGGCTCCAATGCTTTTCCAAGCACTCTTCGCGGGTGAGGTGATCAAATCCGATATATTTGGGACAAAAATATGTTGCGAGGATTTGTTTTATATGGTGGAAGGTCTCTGACACGATTTGTTGACATCTTGTTCCCCGAATTCCAAACATAAATGCTATTACTCGTTGAGACAGATTTTGGCGCATTTTCATTAAGAAAATTCCTAATGCGTTTCTTTGGCTTCGATTTTGACTTGAATTTAGATGAGGTTTGCAGAAACCAAAAATTAAATTGAAATGCGCCTTGGAGACTCCAAGTAAAATCTCATAATCCTCTGACAAAAGGTTGGAATTTTCATCAAAGTTGCAGATTGATACTGAACGTTTGACGGCGCTCAAAGTTTTAATGAACGTTTCCAATTCAGTAGCCGACAATTAAGCTTTCATCCTGGAATGCTGAATGGTGTCCATGACTTCCGGTTTGAAAACTTGCCGTTCCATATGCACGCCACAGCATCTTTAACATCAGATTGTTGGATTTTTAAAGAGAACTATTTTGTAATCTCTATTTTGTAATCTGATTTTTATTACCGATTCCGAAGGGGCACCAGAATTTCTTTCTTCAGCCACAAGTCCACGACGGCAGAATGGGGAATGCGACGACGGCCCGCTGAACTTCCACAAATGAAACAAGTCCTTTCAGATCTTGGAAAGGAATTCAAACTCAGAGAAATTTGGTCACCCACCACCACAGTCTCTGTAGCAATGTCAAAATCTATACGTTCGGAACGTTGGCGATGTGGTCTTGAACTTCGTGAGGATCCGCTTGACCTTTGCGAATCTGATGACCCGTTTGACCTTTGAGAATCCAATGACCCGTTTGACCTTTGAGAATCCGATGACCCTCTGCCGCCATGACTCGATGGCTTGAATTTTGAGAGTTGAGAAACCCGTCACTTGAGGTCTGGGAGTCAATTGAATTAAAGGAATCTTGAGAGTCAGCCGTTGTTTGACTTAAAAGACAAGTCAAACTCTGCGAGAATTGGTCTGTGGGTACAAGTAGTCATTTTTAATTTTTGCATGCGCATGTTTTTTAATTTGATTGCATGGAATAAATTAGATGCTTTACCATCCGTCCCTTGGGCATGCATGTCCCCGTACGAATTTTGCGTAGAGGACCGCTCTTGTGACCGCTGATGTGGTGATCCTGATGATAGTTGGGTGTCTGAGTATTCCCTTCGGCTCTGAGGTTTTGATGATTCCATTGAGCTCTGAGACTCTGACGATCCCATTGAGCTCTGAGACTCTGACGATTCCATTGAGCTCTCGGATTGTCCACCATTGTGATTTTCCTGCGCAGGCGCATTTTCACTAAGATCAAGCTCCTTCTCCGACCATATTGTAGTTTGGCTAAGAAAAGTGTCACCGTCATCTCCGCCGTCTGGAACATCTACCCGACAATTATTTAAATGCATACATTAAGGTGCAATTATTTTTACGTTGTAAAAACCTATTGCATATATGAATTACCAGCCTCCAGAACGCCTTCAACTACATTTTCACTTTCGCCGTCAGATTCAGAAACTTGTGGCCTTTTTCTACTGGCAATGAAGTCGGGCAACGACCCAGATTGTTTAATTTGGCGGGTAAATCGAAGATGACACTTGTCACAGATACGTTTGTCCCGTTTATACACAAACCCGTGAAGATTTGCGTATCTCGAGACATTTGCCCACAACTCGTTTGGCTTAAGGCTCCTTTTTCGTTTATTACTGGGAATCTGTACGTGGCAAATTTGGCAGTTTTTGTGTGTTTTATACATTACAACTTTTAATAATTAAACGACGCCAAGGACTATTTGATCTGAATACTTGATCAAAACTCACCCCCACTGGAAATAAATGATTTGAATACAAATTGCAACAGAGTTTTCTCAATAATTGGAAATAATTACGAATGGCTCCAAATTCAAATTCTTTGTCGTTTTCAAATTAAAAGAAAAAATCAGAATTTTTTGTTTGACAGTCCCATTAATTTTTTCAAACAATCCCATTGTTACCAAGTGCAACTGCAATTCGTGAACAAAAAAATTACATTTTTTGACATAGCCAAAAAAAGAAGATTTTTTCGTGCGGAGTTGTTTTTATGCCACACGGTTCAAATCTGCCTTATAAATTGCGGTTGTCCACAGGAATGAGAGCATCGAAGGACCCGCGTCCAAATTCGCATGCAGGAAAAAGTTTCTTTTATACATTCTGTTTTTGCATAGACGTTGGACTCAAAATCCAAAACGCCGCGCGATAAAAACGGCATTTCTGTTTGTGCCACACACTTTTTGTATAGAACGTTTTACCTAGACCTCACACCAGAGTCGTCAAATCACTTTTCACATTTCGTGAAAAACTTTGCAGAGCCGAGTCATTTTGATTTTCCCGGGGCTCATGTATGCCCGAAAATCGATAGTGACCTTTGCTCCCATGTCTCGTAATGCAAAAACACCTGTGCTACCACAATTTGCCACAATCGCTGCTTAACACGCCACATCTGTGGCAACTGTATTCCCAGCTACGTTGAAAATACTAATTGTACAATTTAAACTACACACTACTAATACAACAACAAAATAACCAATGACTATGACGAGATGTACTATATAGACTAATATGTGTATATCAACTATGTATACTATGCTTACACATATTATATACGCGTGTGTACACAGTGTATGTACTACACACGCACATACATATGTGACCGCTTGTCATTTTACTTACCCCATTCCACTGTTCACACACACAAATACACATGTAATAATACATATAGTCATCATAACTCATAGGTCAACTTAAATAAGTTATTATATAAGCTCGTATTATAAATGATAGACGTGACACTATGACAAAAAATCATAAACTATCACCATAACAGTAAATACCTAAATTTAGATTGTTGGGAAATATTTAACGAGTTCTTTCAACTCGATGTGATCGTTTTCTTCTTGTATTTTCTACATTTTTTACTTGCTTTTAACCCCCAAAACATTCTTCACGTATCTATATACATACAAGTAAAAAAACCCGTCGCTTCCAGCGACCCCAAAACAGTAATTTTACTCCTTATTCACAGGCAACAAATTCCATTTCCTTTTCATTCCCTGCTCTCCTACTACTTAATTAGCTTGACCTGACCCCACGTGCTCTTATATTTTAAATTTGCAAATAATTAACACTTAGCAAATAGTTCCGACATTCAAGTACATACAATTTCTGAACTAAATCGAATACAGGTCAGACCTTTTTGTGGTTAACTTTTTAAGCCTCACTTTTCCTTTAAAAAACTTTGCCCACATCCTAAAATTTGACTTCTATTCCCCGCACTCGCTTTTCATCTCATCCCCTGTGTACCCGTCTCTCCATTTTGACTTTGAACCCATTACACATTCTTGTTAACTGCTGGCCCCCGTTAGTTAGTTTCCCCTTAAACTGGTTTCCTACCGGTAATTAAATTTCCCCCTTTCCTCTTTTTGAATTAATTGCCCCATTTAATCTAGTTTCCCCGTTAACTAATTCTCCCGCTTATCCTGCTTCTACGCCTTTTTAGCCCCCCATCGTCTACTTAGTTTCCCCCGCTTTATCAAAGTTAATTGATTTCTATTCATGTATTGATTGGTTCCGTATGGTTAAATTCAAATTCCCAATTTTAATTGGTTTTCCCTCATTGATGCATGGGGTTTCACGCGTTTACTGATTCCCCCCAAAACTGGTTTCTCCGTTCACTCTTTTCCCCCGTTTCTCTTTTAATTGGACTTCGTCACGTTAAATGGCTTCTCCCCCGTTAAATCAGTTCCCTCCCCATTAATCGTTTTCCCGTCGTCAATTGAGTTTTCGCCCGGTAATCCTTTTTCTCCCCGTTAATTTAATGTAAAATACATTTTTGAGACTTGAAATTAATTTGTTGTCAAGGATCTAAAATCTAAATTCTAAATGAAAGTGTCTTTTTTTAATTTGCACAAAAGACTTTTCTTTGAACCCAATTAAAACCGTGTCTGTTTCAACGAACCTACTCATTTTTCGCATTTCCTCGGCAACAAATATATATTTAATTGGACTCATTTTGGTTCAATTGAAAAATGGACATGTTTAAAAGTGTCCTTTGGAGGAATATTTTGACACTTTTGATGAGCCTACACTGGCCTACAGTGTAGGAGACGAAAGAAAAGGCAGTCCTTAGATGTAAAACTCCACGTCTCTACGGTCAATGGTTTAGACAGAGTTGCGTGACACATAAACGGATATGTATACAATTGCTTAATAAGCAGTGCTTACAATATAGATATTCGAATACATATTACACTATTATGGTTGAAAAAAAACACTGACGTTCTTTTTATTTATCTTTTTCTTTGTGTATATGTATCTTCGACAACTCTTTCAACA
>JAIUND010003506.1:0-15598 GCA_034699125.1 Gisinianus flammeolus
GATTAGCTGGAAGTTATAGGCGTCAAATGAACTGGGACAAAAGACTAGAGACTATAGACGATATCAAGAAAGAAACGAATGGAGACAAACAGGACACGATCAATTATAGCCTGCTTCCACGTCAAGACAGCATGGAAAATGAGACGTTTTGTTATATATTGTTATAAGATGTACAGAGTTTCACAGACAATGTATTTAGTATTTACGATCGAGAAAAGAGCTAGAACCAGTTTGATTTTTACATTTTTAATTCACAAGTGTACACTGAAACAATGGAGATATTATGTAGATATCGATTATTTTTGTCATTTTCCAGCATTTGAATGTCCATTCAACGAGTCCACATATTAATGTATGTATTTCAATTCCAAGATAAAAAGTTTAATTGTTTGAAGATGGGTTAAGTTGAGATTTCAGGTTGTAAAACTTAAATACTTCTTATAAGTACTTATATTTTATCAGTAGAAAAAAACTTTGATTTTAAATGCAGTGAAACTATATTTAGAGTCGAAATAATTGTAGTCGAACGATTGCCAATTGTAATTTGTAAGAATGACTGAATAAAATTTCGAAGAGAAAAAGGGGAAAATATATTAATGCGAGAGCACAAGGTCAGAAGAGAAGAGAAAATACTGTGTATGACCAGCACGCTACAGCTACAACTCGACAGTGTGAGTTTTAACTATGCTACAAACGAGTTATCTTGTATATATTGTAAGTATGTACAATGAGAAAGAGAGTGATGTGGGATTTTTTTGCTCATGGAAGCCATTCAGTATAGTTTCGTTTTCCCCATTATGAATGTTGTCTGTAGAAGCTTCAAGCCTTACAACTTTTGCTATTATGAGTTTATATAATACTATGCATTTTCGTTTTTGGATATCCGGTAAATTTGTACTTATAATTTACTTAATTTATAAAATAGTAATTAAAGAAGGGGTTTCGAAAATTTGTGCATGCAGAAAAATGAAAACTGCTTTATGAATTTGAATAATGGTTGATGAAGAAGAATGATTATTATTAAATATTAACTAATGGCCCATTCATTTATTTTCTTTCAGTACACAATACAAATAGCGTAACAACGGACGAATATCTCCAGAGACAAAAAAATAGAGAGAAGTCAGGGACGTATTATACACGAATGAAAGTACATCATTGTTAAAGTCTATAGTTAAATCTATATGTATACATATAGATATATACGTAATACGGTGGTTTAATTATGAGTAATTCTACAGAATTCAATGAAACTAGATTGTTTTTCAATATACTGTGGCAAAAAAATCGTTGGAAAGAAAATGCATCGTAGTTTTAAAGTAATGCAGGAGAATAATCTCTGATTGTTCATCATAAAAAAGAGTACTATAGTAATTCGTGATTATTTCTGTTTTTGTATTACAACAAAAAATAACTACTTTTTTAAGCAACGGCACCTTCTTGTTTCTTCTCCAAAGTTCCATAAATTAAATTGACCACCCCTAAAGCTGCTACGGGAATACGAGTACCCGGTCCAAATACACAACTCACGCCGGCCTGGAACAGCATTTCATAATCTTGAGGTGGAATGACACCACCACAAACCACGAGAATGTCAGGTCTACCCATTTTGGCTAGAGATTTGACGAGTTCAGGTACAAGAGTTCGGTGTCCAGCTGCAAGAGTAGAAATTCCAACAACGTGAACATCCGAATCAATGGCTTGTTGAGAAACTTCGTCTGGAGTTTGGAATAATGGACCCACATCGACATCAAATCTGAATTCAGAATAGTAATTAAATAATTATTATAATGAGCAATAGTCACATTGTTTTAAAACTGATTGTGAGAGACAGCGTTTGTAAAGTTCAATTTACCCTAAATCTGCAAACCCTGTAGCAATGACTTTAGCTCCACGGTCATGTCCATCTTGTCCCATTTTTGCGACTAAAATACGTGGTCGCCGTCCTTCCAGTTCAACAAATTCGTTTATCTATACGTAGAGTAAAGAAAGCAAATAAAAAAGACAAAAAATTATTAACAAGAAGCTCAGAAAATAGAATGACGTGAGAAATGAGGAGTTGATAATAATTAAATAATTACTCGATTTGCGACAGCATCGAATTCCTTTTGATCACCAAACTCGGATTTATAAGCTCCCGACACGAGACTGCTATGTGCAACCTAATAAATTAACATTAGTTGTTGTAATGTAGAATTATGCATGATAAATAGTGGTGTACTGTTACCCATATGCAATGTATGTAAATTATTTTTGTACTCACGTGACGCCCGAAAACCTAAAACCATGGATTGAAAAGGACAACAACAATCGACTTAGTTATTTATATTACAGAATTAATTAGATATTCATATATAAAAGCACAATAAATATTTAACGTTTCTTACTTTTTCCATGGCTATGGTGATTTCACCCAAAGTACAGCGAGCACGAGATGCATTCATAGCAGCTTCAAGCAGGTTCCCTTCTCCCGTCTTGGCAATACGTGTAATATTATTTAAACAGTCCTCTGCCTTCTGTGAATCTCGTTTGCTTCTTAATTCCGTTAATTTGGCAAGTTGAGACCTTCGCACTTCGGCATTATCAATCACAAGTACCTCCATTGGGGTTTCCTTTTCCAGTTGATATTTGTTAACCCCGACAATTACCTCTATAAAAATAATCAACGTTGCTCATTTACATAAATATCCATGTGTAAATAATGTAAGTATGTACATATTCTAGTTTAAAATAAATATTAACGTACCTCTTCCAGAATCTATCATGGCTTGCTTTTTTGCGGCACACTCTTCAATCTTGAGCTTTGGCCAGCCGGAAGCAACTGCTTTTGCCATTCCACCCATCTTCTCAACTTCGTCAATAATTTGTTTTCCCTTTTGATAAACTTCTTCTGTCAAGGATTCCATCATGTATGAACCAGCCCAAGGATCAATTACCTATTGCATGACATTCAAGACGTAATAAAAGGCAAGAAATCAGTAACGGACTATAGTTACATGCATGATCTCTTGACCATCGCTAGATACATATGAACTGTTAAAATACCTTTGGAATTCCTGTTTCTTCCTGTAAAATAATTTGAGTATTTCGAGCAATCCGAGCAGAAAATACGGATGGTAGAGCTAAAGCTTCGTCAAAGGAATTTGTGTGTAGACTCTGCGTACCACCGAAAACAGCTGCCATTGCTACAAAAACAATCAAAATAAAATAAGAATGCATATTTAGAGTTTGTCTTGAAAACTAATTTAAGACTGCAGATTATGCAAAACTATATAAAGGTATTAATCAATTTACCTTCTACTGTCGTCCGCACAATGTTATTATAGGGATCCTGTTGTGTGAGAGACCAACCGGAAGTTTGACAATGAGTTCGAAGCATGAGTGATTTTTCAGATTTAGGAGAGAAATTCGTTTTCAAAAGCTCTGCCCAGAGTCTTCGTGCTGCTCGCAACTTGGCAATTTCCTAATTAAAATTAATCATTTACACCACATTTTCCAAAGAGTAAACCAATTATTATTATTAATAGAGTATTAAATATTAAAATATTATAGTTTATAAAGTTTTGAGGGTTTAACTAAATAGAAGGACATTCCAATTCCAAAGAAAAAAGAGAGTCTGGGAGCAAAATCGTCAATATCTAATCCTGCTTTTAATCCAGTTCTGCAATATTCAAGACCATCAGCCAGAGTGAAAGCCATTTCAAGGGTAGCAGTTGCTCCAGCTTCTTGCATATGATAACCGGAAATACTAATAGAATTATACTTGGGCATATTCTTTGACACCTATAGGATGAAACAAACAAGTAATATAATAATTATTTTTACTATTTTTACGATTACTACTTTTTTTAAACTTAAAATTATATAAAGTAGAAAATGCTTGAAGTTTTTATACGTATGACTACAAATGAACTTACATAGCTAAAAATATCTCCAACAATTCTCATGGAAGGCTCCGGTGGGTAGATATAGGTATTGCGGACCATGAATTCCTTCAAGATGTCATTTTGAATAGTTCCAGACAATTTGTTTGCTGGAACTCCTTGCTCTGTTTTTAGATGATTCAGATAAATGATTGGGGAAAAAAACGAATTGTGGTTTATTGGTTGAGCATTGAATAATTCTATGTCACGATTTCTTACAATAATAATTAATAAAGTATTTACTTCCTTATCAACTTTGAAAATAATACAAACAACTAACCTTCAGCAGCTACAATAAACATTGCTAAAACTGGGAGAACTGCTCCATTCATCGTCATTGAAACAGACATTTTATCCAAAGGAATTTCATGGAAAAGTACTTTCATATCTTCCACTAATGAAAAGACAAAAAAAACCAAAAATGAATTTCCAATAAATTTTTTTAAAAATTCTTTGTTACTTACAACATTAAAATTAATATAAAATTTAAAATTAATTAATATAAAATTTAGTTGTCATTTACTTACCCGAGTCAATAGCAACCCCGGCCATTCCCACATCACCCGAAACTCTTGGATTGTCAGAATCATAGCCAGTATGTGTAGGAAGATCGAAAGCAACACTTAATCCTTGTTGACCGGCCTTGATGTTCTGTTTATAAAACCGATTTGAATCCTCAACTGTGGAAAATCCAGCATACTGTCTTATCGTCCATGCTCTTTGAGCGTACATTGTGGGATATGGGCCACGAGTAAAAGGATATTTCCCAGGAAGTTCCTTCTCCAAACTGAAAATACACAGTATTTACATTATAATAGGTATGCAGACAATTCAGCCATAAATGAGGCCATTGACGATTCTTTCTGATATATATCTGTGTTCAACTTACTTTGCTGTGTCATCTTTGGTATAGATTGGCTTAATGGTCACGTCTTCCGGAGTATACCACAGTAGTTCTTCCGCTGGATCTTTCCCTTTCAGTTGCTTCTTTGCTAATGCCGTCCATTCTGGATCCAAATGTAAATCTCGACGAGAACTCAATGCCCAGTATAATTGAGGATTCTGTAACAAATACAAATAAGAACATGTTATTATTAACGGAAGGAGGTATTTCAATAAAATTATGTGCACATTGATATTTAAAATTACCTATAAACTTTGTATTGAATGCCTTATAGTTTTTATGTTTTATACTATTTGATACTTTATGCTAAGTATTGAATATTCAATATTGTAATGAAAAAGAGAGTAGCTATTCATTATATTGTTAACATTTGTTGTACAATTCAATATCTTAACTTTATTGTAGTAACGTAAGTTTCAACTACATCTTTTTTTGTAAAAACAGCTTATATAACATTCTATAAAGTATTTTTTGAGATAGACTTTTCTTGTAATAAAATGAGTAATGAGTAGAGATAACAACTGATAGCAATATCAAGATTCAGAGCAAATGTAATAACGTTTTGTATTTTTGTTCACCATTATTAGTAACAATGTAGACTACATTGTTTATGTAGTTTTGTTTTACATATCTAAAATTAAAAGTTTAGTACTGGCTATGTTTCTAATCCAATGTTAGCAATTGTATATAAGTAATAAGAAAATTTCTATTTATTGGGCAAAAGAAAGAGCAGGGTTTGTTTTAAGTTGTTGCTGTTGCTGAAGTTTTAATATTGCAGAATTTCGAGCATCTAAAGCCCTTGTAACAATATCTCTTTCTTTTTTGGTTACATTTTTCTTTTTTAATCGATGAGATGTAATCATCCTAAATCCTGTAAATTACAAAAATAGAATATTCATTTACTTAATATTTAGATACGCTCGATGAGTCTATCATAAGTAAATACATACTGTATATATATATGTTTTAATACCTTCCAAAACTTCCTTGTCTGCTTTCTCTAATTCTCGTTTATAAGTTGATCGTTCTAAAAATTTCCCAAATAATAATAAATAATTATTGTATATGTAATTAAACAATATTACAAAAAAAAGAGAAAGGGAGGGAGAAAGAGAGAGAAACGAGAAAGTAAGTAGGTATATTACTTCGACTTTCTCTTTTCTCTCTTTCTCCCTTTCTCTTTCAGAAAGTACAAGTGGTTTTCAAAATGTTCGCACCTAATTCTCTAACAGCCAATGAATGCAATTCTCTCAATTTATCAGCATTTTGTGCATGGATCATACGTAGATTTGATTGTGTTCGCTTAATATCAGCCAATATTTCATCATCTGGATTAATAAGGGAAGACTCCTCCGCATCATCACCCAATAATAAACCTTGTTCAAGTAAAACTTGCCGAAGTCTTGTTTCCAAGGGTGGACCAGCTCCTCCAATCCCCCCTTGATGACCTCCATCCAAACCAAGTGCCCGTACTAGACCCGGGC
The DNA here is from genome assembly GCA_034699125.1 of Gisinianus flammeolus. Classification (NCBI taxonomy): domain Eukaryota; kingdom Metazoa; phylum Arthropoda; class Collembola; order Symphypleona; family Katiannidae; genus Gisinianus; species Gisinianus flammeolus. The sequence continues at coordinate 6,312 of JAIUND010003506.1, forward strand.
GATGTATAAAACAACCTTGATCTGATGATGATGAAGTTGATGATGATGTGTTATCCTCTCTGGTATTAGCACTATTATTATTTGCACCAGTCAAATGGTTATAACCAGAAACTCGATCCTCAACTAGGGCAGAGACTAGCCTTTGGGTCAACGGACCACATATTGACGTCCCCCCCATGAGTGTGTCAATTTTTTCAGAGTTTCGAGTCCCGGCTGTACTTGTTGTTGTTGCTGCAGATTCAACTAGATTATTACTTGTCAAATGACGTCCACCAAATCTTTTCCCCAGTGGTGGAATATCAAACAGGGAAGAAGGGAGGGAGTTTTGATGTTCTTGCATCGTGTTTTCTAAAGCATCTAAATTTTCTTGTGTTAATTCCCGGCAGTAACTGTCAGCAAAATCCCAAAATTGACTGGGTGCTTCTTGTCTGAGTAATGAATTGTCATCCATTGACATGCTATGACTACGATTCTGACCAGCTCGAGCCGCTGGTTTCTCGGTAGCTCGTTTACTTTTAGGTTCTAATTCTCCTTTTAATTTTTTCTTTGCTTGTTTTTCTAATTTGATTGATGTGGGGAAAGCTGTAGAAGAAGAATTATTATTTGATTTTCGACTTGAACTGGAATGAGAAGAACTTGGGCTAGGAATATTGATATTGATATTTGTATTATTAGTGTTATTATTACCAACTGTTGGAACTTGTGAACTCATCACTAATTTAGCAGCAGCTGAGACTGAGGTTCTTGTTCCATGCCCAACGTCAATGAGTGTAGCTACTGCATTTATCTTTTCTTGATGATGTTGATCAAAATGTTCACCCAGGACAGCTCCTCTATTTACAATGACATTTGGTGAGTTTTGAAGAGCTGCCTGTTCTCTTTGTAGAGCACGGATTCGAATTGCAATCACTGACCACAATTTTTCTAATTCCATTTGAACTGTATCAATATCCTCCATGGTTACATTCTCTGGGGAACGACTATCAAGTCCCAATGGATCTTTCATTGACGATGGATTTGAATGGACAGAAATGAGCTGTCCCACACGATTAAAATCTTTTGAATTGATAAGATCTGGAACGGAAAATCTTGGGAATGATGGTAAAAGAAAATTACTTGAATTTAATGAACTTCCTTGTTGTTGTTGAGGAATGATAATACCACTGCCTGAAGAAGACGAAGATGATGACGATGACATTGAAACATTTGATGTTGAAGAAGGTACTGCTGCTAATTTTGTGGCAGCAAATAATTCGGATGCTGTAGCGGAAGTAGCTGCTTTCCCTGCTGAAGATATGGACAAAGATGAATCTTCAACTCGGGATTTCTTATTTGGGGGTTTTGACTTCATTTTTGTATTCTCTTTGACTGCTGCAGCACGCTAGTGCATGAAGATGGGAAGGATTTAAAATTCTACTATAAAGTAGTGTGTAGTATAGTAGTAGTAGTGTCTGATGATGATGATGATGAAACGGATGATGTTGTTGCGGGTTGTTGATGTTATTTTCTAACCTGTCAGGTCAGTTTTATTTATTTTCTCACTTTTTTACAATATGTATGGGCATTTATTTTATACATGTGTATAATATAGCATATATACCAAACTATATTATTTTTGCATTTACTTATTTATTTATTTAATTATTAAGATATCCTGCCTCATCTTTTAACTTTGTTATTTTACAAAATATAGTTATAGTCATACACAAAAATGAACTACTTATGTACACACAATAAAAATTCAAAGTATAAATCACATACCTTTTGACAAAATCTGATTCCTCTGCTCCAATTCTTTGCGAAGCCCAAAGTATTTGCTCGAACAAGTGGCATTTGGATTGGATTAATTATTTAATTTAGAATCTAAATTTTAGATAAACGTTATATAAACTAATACAAAGCTTTTTTAATAAACGAAAATACAAACACCGAGAAAAAAAAGGGAAGACTTTTACAACAATATATGAATATATATGAATATTGCTTTGACTTTTCAAATTATCGGCATTTCTCTCTTAATGAAAGCAACACAGGACTGCGAGACTGATCGTGAGAATATGGAGAGTCTACTGCATTTTTTCGCAATCCTGTAATAATAAATGTGGTATTTATTAAAAAAAATGTAACAAAAACTGGACTTGCGATTCAAATGTTTCTCAGTTTGAGTATGTAATGACGTTGCTTCCTATGAAGCCTATATATGATATCATAATGGGGTTTACCCGCTCCAATTTCATTTGCTTTGGGATTTATGTATATAAATATACCGACAATTCATGAAGAGAGAATTAACAACTAGTTGACCTTCATAAATTAAATACATTTCATTTTTAATGGAAGTCTTGCTGTATTTCATTTAAATAATTATTTTGCAAAGCACAAGGTTCTAAATATATATTTGCATATACTTATATACTTATGTACATACATTTATGTATTAAATATACATTTACAGAAGAACACTATACGCAAGTGTGGATTTTCAACCAGCATCATCTTCAGTTTCGAGACGAGATTTGGCAAAAGTCCATTCATTCTCAATCCGATTTTCCATTTGATCAGGTGAGTGGCTCTCCGTCGTCCTTTTTCGCTCCTATTATTATTACATTTTTTTACAGGCGACATTGCTAGTTGCAATTTTCATTTGTAATATAAAATAGTTATCTTTATATATCTTTTAATTTTCCTATTTCTTGAGCCGGTATGTTTTCCTAGTTTTACTTTTTTTCACATTTAATATATCGAGCATGTTAAATTCTTTTGTATGATGCAATATCGTTCTATATTCTGTATGATGTATTAGAGTTTAAGGTTAAGTATATTACATAACCTACTTTTTCAAGCAATATTTTGTAAACCAACAACCAATATCAAGATAGTGTTTGCAATTTAATTTTTTGATTTTATAGTCCTTTATTCAGTGTTTTTTTGTTTTGTTACAGTATAGCTTCATATCTGGGTCATCTACGTTCACAAAATTCTCCGCTCTCCAGCTTTAAGTAACTTGTAAATTTATTATCTAAGAAAATATGGGTGTTCCGGACGGTGATTTTGAGAAGGGAAAGAAATTATTTGTCCAGCGATGTTCTCAGTGTCACACAGTTGAAGCGGGTGGAAAACATAAAGTAGGACCTAATCTTAATGGATTAATAGGTAAAAAATATGAATTTTTAAAACAAAATTCATACATCATATGGTATGTATGTACACGTACATATAATGCACATACCCTGTCAAGCAAAGGACGACAAAGTAATTGATTAATTGATTAATTAATTAAATAGGTCGTAAAACCGGTCAAGCAGCTGGATTTTCATATTCTGATGCTAATGTGAAAAAAGGTAAAAGATGTGTAAATTAAAAAAGAAACACCCGAAAATGTGGGTATTTTGACCCACATTTGGTTCATTTTGAAACTTTTCGCGCAGGAGATGTTATTAACGAAATATTGTGTATATTTTATTTTGTATATATAGGTATCACTTGGAGTGATGATACTTTATTCGAATACCTGGAGAACCCCAAGAAATTTATTCCAGGGACAAAGATGGTGTTTGCCGGTTTGAAGAAACCTCAAGAACGAGCTGACCTGATTGCATACTTAAAATCAGCAACCAAGTAAATCAACAAAATACATAGATTTTGGGTCAATAAAAAAAAGAAAAAATCTTCACCACAACGTAGTTCAATGTATCTCTTATCTCTATATTCTACTTCTAATAAGCTCTTATTACTAACACTATAGCAGAGAATCAGCTAAAATCCCGTATGAAAAATAAATTCTATACACAATTGCAATGAAGTAATATTTAATTTCTCTGTCCGAGTATGTATCTACATATTCTATTACTATCATTACTATTCGTTCAAAATTACATCTTGCAAATACCGATCGTCCTGCTCTATAGATATATAGATATATACAATATTTACTATAAAATTATACTAAATCCTTACTGTTATTTATTTATTTCAAATCCTGAGTAAGAAATATGTAGCTCTACACAAACGTTAGAAACTGGGCTGGAATCCAGTTCAGTGTGCTATTAATTTAAAAAAAGTAAACGAAAGAAGGACATATAATGATGTTATGAAAGAAAAAATTACACACAGCAGAATTATATAGAATCAAAAATAAAGAAAAGGAAAAAATTGAAATACATTTGAAGTTTCATCATAAGTTTTTTAATCATTCATAGACATCATATTTTTTTATAACATGGTATAAATACTCCAAATATAATATACTTACAGGGGTGTATTATTGTTTCGTTTTTTTTATTTGTTTTACATGTACAAAACTATAATGAACATATTTGGCTTTATTTATAAGGAAAAGCGGCATCTATTCTCAATTTGATATTCACAGAAGCCAATTGCTCAGTCAAATATTTAAAAACATATGGCATTGGAATACTTTCAACATTATCCTCACTTCCACATATAGAACACTTTGGGAGAGGATGCTCCAGGAGGAAATGATTGGGTTTTAATTGTGGGATTTTAATGACGGGGGTTAGAATTGAGCCACATTTCATACAAATATCCGTATAGTCTCCATCAGAACCAAAAAATAAACGATCCTGAAGCAGCCTTGACGCACCGTGTGATATGAGGCAATCCTTTTCCATCTCACCAAATCGTACACCACCACCTCTTCTTCTTCCTTTAATTGGTTGACGCTTGACGGGCTCTGTGGGCCCCGTGGATCTCACTTGCCATTTCTCACTCACCATGTGACGAAGTCTTTGATAGTAGACCACTCCAAAAAATATATCAGCAGTCAATTCCCTTCCATCGACTCCACTGTACATCCTCTCAGTTCCATAGTAGTTGTAACCTCCTTTCTCAAGTAATTGACCCATGTAATTGATAGCAGAGTCCTCTTCACTAAATTTAAATGGTGATGCGTCATGAACTAGAAAAAAAATATTAAATGACATAATTATTCTGGTAACACATCCCAGTGGGCAAGAAAAACCAGTATACCAATATTAATCTTTTTTGTAAATTTACTTTAATCGTTTACTATTAAATACTTACCGAGACCATGAATAGCTCCACTTTTACCAGCCATCATTTCAATCATCATAGCTGTTTCAAAAGAAAAATGAAGAATTAAATTAAAACTCTTGTAATACTCAAAGATGATATGAAATCAATATTATATAGTAAGCATAATACTGACCTATTGTCATTCGAGATGGGAAACCATGAGGATTGAAAAGAATATCGGGCACTAGACCGGTCTCAGTGAAAGGCATATTTTCCGCCGGCCATAAGAAACTACAGATTCCCTTTTGTCCAGCACGACTAGCGAATTTATCTCCAGGTCGAGGATTTTTCTAAAACAAATGAACAATGTATAATGATAACAATTATTGGACTTTTGTGGAATACGTTTATAGTTAAATATATGGGTACATAATACGTGTATTCCTTACCGGAGTTCTTATTGTAATGACCACACTACACTTTTCCATGGTTCCTGTATCATTTCCTTTTAATTTGACACTGTCCACATAGCCTTTTTCAACACCAACATATTTCTTGACAGAATATCTCCCTTCTTCCGCATTAAAATAACTATAGTACGGATCACCATTTTGTAGATCAATCCCCACATGCGGTAGACCATCTGGACCGAGTTTGTCTAAAATGGTACTTTTTGTTTCTTGCGGATCCAGCATGAAGACACTCTGAGTTGAACTATTCTGTAGTACATTTTTGAGATCCACATGTTCACTTTTGTAAACACAGCCATGTCCGAAACCTCTCTCAAATGAAGATTTACATATAATCATGGAGTCTTCCATATCATATCCTGTATAAGAAATGACGGCAACAATAGCATTCGTCCCACTTGGATAATCATCAAGTTTTAAATAGTCATAATGAACAGGACGGAAAAGTGGACTTCCAGGATTTATAAGACGATACAATTTGTTTTCTGCAAATCGATGATAAGTCAAATATGGTGTTCCCATTGTTTGTTTCCCCATCTGACATTGATACATGTTTCGTGGAGATTGATTACAATCTGGCATGGGGATGAGAGCTGCCAAATGACTCAGGAAAGCTCTTTCATTAATTTCTTTATGAGTTGTTAAACCAGGATAAGCTTCTTCAGATATTATACAAATTTCCATATACAGTTGCTCCATTGTACCAATATATTCTACTTTATTTGCTTTCACATTGATTACTGGGCGCACTATAATTAATACAAAACATGAAATTATAATGTATACTTTTGTATTTAAAGACAGTATACAAATTTACTATATTTAAATTTTTAAATATATTATTTTGTACTTACTCATCCGAGCTAGAGATGTAAATAGAAACAATCCGGGGAATTGACCTTTTTCTTTTTTCGGTATGAGAACAATCTCCGTCATTTGTGGTACTTTCACTCCGTCTACTTTTAATGAACGAAGTCTCTCAACTATCCTCCTAGCATCTTTTTGCCAAATTAACCCAAGTACCCGACCATTCAGAAAAACTTTATAACAATCTTCAATTGGGTACGGACAGAATGGTTGGTCAATGGGGATCATTCCCAAGTTTATAAGTTCCGATGGTAAGAGTGAGGCATCCTGAGTCTCTGTCACGACTTTACAAAAGGCACTTAAATGATTTAAAAGTCCACAAGGAGACCCATCAGGAGTATGGACAGGGCAAATAAAACCCCATGCATCTGGTTGCAATTGCCGAGCATCTGTTGTTCTTAATTCTTGAAAAAATGCTCCACGATGAACTGAGCGGAAATGAGCCAAATAGCGATTTCGGTTCAAATTCTCTACCATAATTGTCAAACCTAAATAAAATAAGAAGAAGAAGAAGAAAAAAACTATTATCACTACTAACATTAGAATGTGACATTTTATGATACGGGAAATAATTTTGATTTTAATTTACCCGTAGTTTGATGAAGACCCTGTCCTGTTTTCAGTGGTACAGTTCCCGTTGCAATAAAAGCATCAAAATTGCGATCAATTTGAAATGTTGAACCTACAACTTGAGCCATATCCTCTAAATAATAATAAAAAGATTTTGATGTAATTCAAAATGTCTTATGTATATCATTTCCATTTAGTTTAATACTTTGACCATACACCTACCTGATTTTAAAATGTGTGACTTGTCCTGAGCGACTTTTCTGATTACACCATACTGAACAGCTTGAAGCCAATTCAACAGCTTATCTTTAAGAAGCATCAAATATAGATGACCACCGAGAAGAACTTCTTGAAGCATGACATGATCCGGATTTTCTGTACTGCAGGAGCCTTCAACTCCCATATAAAGTTTTTGAAGTGCGTAAACAAGTATATGAAACTTTTCCATTGGAGTTTTACAGTGAACACAAACTCCTCGGCTGGAATTCAAGAAACATATAAAAATATCAAACAAGTCATGTATATCATGATAAATTCATGACCGTATAATACAACAGAGAATCAAGTTGAAATATAACTTACTCCAAGAGATATTCGCAACAAGTCGAATCTGTGCACCATTCTCCAATCATTCTTTCAATTTTTAGACGAAAATTCTTTCCAATGAACATACGGGCTTGTTGATGTGAGTGAATTCCTTCATTATGTAAAGATCTTAACATATCAGTCACATATCTAAATGCCAAAAAGAAAAAAAAACTAAAATTTGCTACATTTCCCTTAGATATGGAACACAATTTAAAGGTGTTTTCTGAAATGATGAGAAATTTACCCTTTCATAACCAAATTATTTTCGAATCCAGCAATAACTTGTTTATAAATAAATTCATCCGTTACATCTACAAGAGCTTTTAGAATCATGAAAATCGGGACATAGAATAATTCACGACCCACGTTGAACATTAGTTTGACCGAGCCATCCCCAATGAAATGAAGAACATTATTCTAAATCACAATAAAAAAATGTAAAGATTTTACTCTAGCACTTTTATACAATAAAAAACAAATATGTAATTAAATGTATGAAGTATAAATGTACAATGTAACTTCGAACAAAACTTACAATGTAACTTCGGTCTTCTCGCACACAACGTATAATCACACCCTTATTTGTAAAACCTTTCCCTCTTCCTTCCCAATTAGATCGATGAAGGAAATGTGGATAGTTGGCTCTTGTCATTAATAACATTCGAATAAGTTTCTCATGACCCTTTGAGATGAAATATCCACCGAATTCCGTGTCATGTTCTCCTTTCTCTACAAGTTTAGCTGGTGAAAGTCCTCGTAAATTACACATTTTCGACTATAGAATATTATTATAATAAAACAAAAAAATGTTATGAGATTCAAGCAATACATAATATATATATATTATACATATGTAGGTACAAAAAAATAAGCAATCCTTTGCTTTCTTACTCTCAACATGATTGGCATAGGTCCTAATACTTTTTCGATTGATAGCTGCTTTCTATCATCAATCCACCAAGACAACTGAACTGTGAAATTCCCCTTGTATGAAGTATAGCGTTGCCGACATTCTGTAGGGTATACTCTAGAATTGATGGAGCCAACTGTACCCAGTGGGACTTTGGGAGGAGAAAATTGAGCATCCTGCCACGTAATACAATCACACATCATCATCATCATCATTGAATTATAAATGTTATAAATTATAAAATGACATGATGTGGATGTTAAAAAAACGTTATACATGTACTCACACTAAGTTTTAAGCTAATTTTTTCCCCTGACGGTAGTTGGAATTTAATAGGTGGAATATCATCAATTGCCAACTTTAACCCTTCATCTATGAGCCAGTCAAAGGCTTCGACGTGTGGAGCAGCAAAATCCTCTAACGCCTATAAATATACACACATCAAATATACAAAATTACATTGTTTGTCTGACAAACAATTGACAAAACTATTGTCAATAAAAAAAAATGTGATAATTTTTAATTGCGCTTACCGGAAATGCTTTTGCTGGGATGTCCCCATAATCCTTTTTCAAATTTGTCAGAATGGGATGATCTGGCATATAATCCCATAGTTCTTTCTTCTCTTCTCCTCCCATGATCTAATTTAACTTGATAGTTAACTTTCTTTTTAATTTTTTGTTGGAGACAATTTAATCAAAAATCTCCTCATTCTCATTCTACCGAGCACGTGTTTGATGTTACTTTGAATCTCCGCACTGTTTGAGTACGAAAACATAAGCAAAATCAAAGTTGCGATTTGACAATTATAAATAGAGAGGATGCACAATTTTTTTGTTTTTATTTTTTCATTTTTAAAGTCCGGCAAAAGAGGAGTGGGATCGTTC
>JAIUND010003507.1:0-15596 GCA_034699125.1 Gisinianus flammeolus
AAAACCCCCATAACGTCCCGGCTTTGCTGATTGTGAGTTCTCCTCGGTGAGTCTCAAATCACGTTTTGACAGGGTGAAGTAAACGCAGCATGTGGGGCATGAAAAGGTTCTCTATCTGGAGGATTTATGTTGTGTGATGAAAAGTAGAAAAACGGTGAAAGCAAATAGAAAAGTGGTGAAGACTTTAAAAATTGAGGGAAGTGCAATATTTTGGGAAAGTGGTGAGCAAATGTGGAAAAGTGGTGAACGACAATATTATTTCCCTTAAGTTTTTGCTGTAGAAAAAAAATATTGGAAACTAAGCTAACTTCTTATACTTTGACTTAAAGCTTTCGCTAATTTATTTACTATTTTTTTCCAAGACGAATGCTCTTGTTTTAAGGAATTCTCTCTTTTTAACTGTCTAATATTTATACCGATATCTAAATAAGTAAACAATACGAGTATATAATGTTTAAAACGAATTTTTCTTTGACTAGTAATTGATTCTAGTCAATTTTTAGTCATTCTATTCATATTCATTCAGTTCCTATCAGCTTCTCTATTATGTTATTGGTCAAATGTGCGTAATCATTAACATAAAGAAGTATATTACACACATTCTAATTTGCTTTGACTAGAGAGTTCATCTTCAAATTTTTTTAATTTACAAAAACTCAATGGAGCTTATTTTTTAATCAATACATGGAATGAGTGTGTTGACGCTAACTATTACTTTGGAGTTGAAGTCTCCAGTATATGAAAAATATAGTAAAGAATACTCGACAGATTTTTTCAAATATTGACTTTGCTCGGGATACCAGAGATCGATCGCCTTTAAATCTCGATAATTTCTATAAGCTAAAAAACGAGTGGAGATAATTTCTGTCTTTCCAAATTTTAGGAAAAGTAAATACGTACAGTGAAGATGAAGTTTTTATTATGACTGAATGACTTTCTGGAATAAGTAAGTATATTTAATTTTTCCAAATTGGTTTTTAATATAGAAAAGGTTCAGGTAGAAAGACGAAGAATATAATACTGATAGTTTTTCAGCTTAGCCAGGATTTTTAACTAGATCGGAAGAACTCATACATGTAAACTGTAAAGAAGTTTAAACAAAAACTGACATTTTTCTTTCCATTTAGAATATTTTATTTTTCAAAGTTAGATTTTTGTTGGATAATGAGAGTATTTAAAGAATAATTGTAAAGCTTGTATAGAAGCAAGATGCGATTACGTAATAGTAAAATAATAGATATTAACAAAAAAGACTTGTTAGATTTATTAGTTAAAATAAATTTATGAATCGGGAGCTCATCCTCTTGCCATAGTAACGAGTATTATCCAAAAGAAAAATCTACTTTTTACAATAATTAAGTATCTAAATAAGTAAATTGGGAAATAAAACGTTCATATATTTTAAAATAAATTTTTGTTTTATGTTTAGTCGGGCTAGCAGTTCTGCTTTTCTTTATTTTTCTGATTGTTAAATCTTGGAAAGGATATCAAGGTAATAATTATAAAATTACAATTACAAACATTAATTTATTTTTCAATAAATTGAACTTTTTCTAGTACGAAGAGAAGACAGAAATCGCTCACTTTAAACTTCAATTGAAATCGTCTACTTTCAATCCAGTTATGAATATGTTAGTCAAGTAGATAAGCAAAAATAGAAAGCAATAAAAATGGGTAAAAGTTCACAAAAGTTTGGAAAAAAACGATAATCTTTTAATTTCACGGCGCGTTTCGACTCTTAGGTCTTCTTCAGGTAAAGTGTAAAACAAGTAGATAAGCAAAAACAGTAAATTCGTTTTTTCGCTCAAATTTGCTACTTTTACTAATCTACAAATCAGAATATTAGTTTCAACCGTTAGAGATAAAGAAAATTCTTCAGTTTGAGATAAAATTAAGCAATAGTTGTGAACTTTAGTTTCACTCAAAGTTTTCAGCATGAGTTTAATAACGAAGAGTTTACGTTTTCTTCTTTTTACGATAGCCTTTTTATCTTTTATTTACATCTTTAATATTCTTTTTCAATCGGCTTTAAGCTTTATTCTTTATAAGGAGGTAAAAGATTCAGTTGAAAGTTATTATCAAAATTTGTTTAGACGAGAGGATATTTATGTTTTTGTCATTACCAAAGAGTTTATACTTTTTACTTTCTTTCTGAGTCTTCTTTTCTCCATCTTAAATTTGTTTATATTCCATATTTGGGAAAAAACCAAATACTTGATGATAAGAACAAGTTTAAATCTTTTCCATTACATCATAGCGTAAGTCTTGAAATAAAATACATTTTTATCAAATGATTGTGTACCGTATAAAAATCTTCATTTGCTATATTTATTTTTATACAAATAGTCTGGGTAGAACTCTTATAAATGGAGCAAAAAAGATCCATCCGATTCGAGTAAGCAACAGTAAGTAAGCAATCGGTAAATAAACATAAATTATTATTCACTGTAACTTGTATTTACATAAAAATTATAATTTGAAAGGATTGATCCACCTATACGTCCTCCACGAGGAATGTTCATTCGCTGGGCTCCACACTATTATTAAACTGCCTAATTCTAGTTATCAGAGAGTGTGCAATTTTGAATATTTTCTCTACAAAATGAGCCATCACATCTGGTCCATTGTAGTAAATTGCATCATAGACCCCTACTTTTCCATCTCTTTTATTTTCAATAATTAGAATGCTCTAGCTGATGGGCTTATGAACAAATGTTTTTTCAGATTTCTTGGTTTTTTTGTCTTGAATTCTTCATCGTCTGGACCAATCTCTACCTGCATACTCTCTAAATCCCAAATAACATAGTAGGGTAATGGAATTTGCATCCATGGCTTGTCAAATTTAATTTTTTTGTTTGGAGTAAAAGTCATTCGTCCTTCCTTTGTCCCACAAGCATTCACATGCTTTTTGTATTGTAAATCATTGCTACAGCTCTTTCTACATTTATTGCAAAGCCGTTTTTTATTTTTGTTTCCCCTACACATAAACGCATCCAAATTATAAATTAATACGTAGTGGGATTTGTCCTTATTTTGAATTAAAAACAAATTAACAATATTAGAAAAAGAATTTTCACTTTTCCGCAGCAAAACAACTTCCCCGCCTGCATGTGTATAAATATTCACACTCATTTTGTTTTCAATTTCGAATAATTTCAAAGCATCTCCACATGGTTCAACAGGCTGTCCATGAAACATTGAAAAGTTAAAATCCCCCAAATGTGCATAATAATTGGAAGGATATTCCTTGTTTTTGTCAAAATTAGTATGATATTTTGAGGCTATTATAGAAAGTTGAAAGCACAAATTATTTTTTTTGTTTGCTATATTGATATGACCGACCCTTCTAAAGGGCATTTTTAAATGACCATGTGGTTTGGCTAAACGAGCACTTGGATGAGCCGTGTGAAAGGCTGTAAATTTGCCCACGACGATATCCATTGACAGAATTTCCTTTATTCTCCATCCACTACCATTGTGATTCATCTGCTCAATAATCTCAGAGATATCAGTGTAGCTGTCAGTTAGAAAATCTGTTATTCCAACTGGATGAAAAACTAGTCTGAATTTACTTACGAAATAAAATGTTTCATGCTCATCATCTCTGTGAATTCCAAGCTCTTTTGCCATAACTGTGGGCACAATAATTTTGATGTATGCATTGGTAAACACTTGAATCACATCACTTATTAGTCTACGAACATGATTTTCCACACTGTTGAAAAAACTCTCTAGTGTGAGAAATTCATTGGTTGCTTCATGTCGATAGGTCACAATGGATCCCATATGATTTCGATTTAATTCCTTGAAATGTCGTCGTCCTACATTGGCTAGTCCTGGAACATGTCCTCTCCGTTGACCAACCCTCACACAAATCTGGTTCATTGTAATAGTTATTGCAATCGGGACAATAATGACAAGCTTCCATGTGACTACGATAATTGACATGCATGCCACATGTGAGGGGACAAGTTGGAGAGTAACCGCATCTCATAAACTAGACAGAATTTTCAAAATTTCTATAATTGCCCTCTCCTTTTTTTGTTATTTTTTAAATAAATCAAGATACACATATTGACAGTCGCTTGTACCTTTCGTTTTCGGTCGAGAGCCTCAGGAAGGGTTGATTGTTGCTTACACAAATGCCCCATTCGACGATCAAAATGTACCGTACAATACGCACAGAAATGATACATTTGCATATGCTCTCGATAACCAGTCCAATCGTTCATTGTCCCATCAGCGTCATTATGTTGAAATGATGGAAACGGACAGTGGAGCATCTAGTTTAAAAGTTTGACAATTTTATATTTCGTTTTATGGCATTAATAAAAATAACTAGAGTAGGAAATATTACAACTTACACGCCCCACCCGCGGCAGGGGTGGTGATAAATTAATAAATCTCAAATTTTGTGGTGGTTGCAAAAGACTGGATGCATTGGAGTAGGTAGATGATGATGGTGATGAATACGCCATTTGAAAATTCAACAGCTATAGTAGTTACGAATACAAACAATTTAAAGATGAATTCAGAGAGAGCTCAAGCGGTAAAAGAATCAGTTTCATCGTATCCATCGGCTTTATGTGATGGTCTGTATGAGGAGGAGGGGGAGTAGGAAGAGAGAGATGGATGGCTATACAATTCCCGAAGAGAATGTGGGGGTGGGGCAGTGATTTGATGATGGCGTCGACAATTTGAAACTTGCCCCAAACGAATAACAATGTAGAGTTGAATCAGAATTATGAGAAGCAGTTGAACAAGTGCAACTACATATGAAACAGAATAATTTAGATTTTTCAAATTTAAGTAATCACTAGACATTAAACTTGTTGTTCTCACCCACCAATTGTATCATGATGATTCAGCAAACTGAAATTCTCATCCTTCTTTTCATGATCATGATCGCTTTCATTATTTTTAATTGTCAAGTTTATTGTATGGTTAAGGGCTTGAATTGCCCATTTAATTGAATGTACAATGAGTTCAATTTGATCTTGATAGCCGGAGTTTACATTTGACTTGGAACTTTGGATTATGCTTGGCTTCCACAATCGGTCTTGTGTACAATTGTCAATTTGTTCGATTGTAGAGTTGAGTAAGTAAGGAATATTGTTCAAAATTGTTTTGCTGTTTTTTATACATTGAAAAAATGGTAGTGCTAAAGGACTTGAACTTGACTTTACAAATGTCCCGCCACAAATCAAGCACCAGATACACTCGTCCTCGTATACACCTCCTAATTTATATACATTAGAAAAAAATGTATATCTCTTTTACAAACTAAAAAAGTTATTCAAATTTTAGGGGAATTTAAAAGTTTAGATGAAAGTGGTGGTAGTTTGTGGATAAACCAAAGATTTAAAATTGGAACGCGAATGCCATTTCGAGGGATATTCGATTTCAAGATTATGTATGGACAACAAGCACCAAGTGATAGGTCTATGAGATTTAATAAAACGGCTTTGAACGCCTTTTTACTAACATATCATACATACAAATTTAAATGGCTGGGAATGATTCAAAGGCAGGTGGAAAATTCAAAGACGTCTAAATTAAATGACAATAACCAATAAAAAACACTAAAAAAAAAACAATTGAGGGTAAAATTTAATTCATGTGATAGTAATTTAACAAACTCTTCTGCCCCTCTCTCTCTCTCACCAAAGTACTCAACAATCAATTGTCAAATGAAGATGACTTTTTTCGACTTTTCCCCCGATAACACCAACTATGTGCATGGTTCTAAACCGGATTCTATAAATGGTTTAATTTATGAAAAGCTTTTGAAAGTCCCTCCCTTTGTAATATATTTGTCAGAGAATATTAATATGGCAAGCACAGTTGAAGAATTTAATTTTAGAAGAAGTGATAGTCTATTATTTACCACACTTATGTGGTAAATAAGTGTGGTAAACCTTCGCGACGAGAATCCATCTTTTCTAGGATATTTAAAAAACATTAAATTTTTGCGTCAGTTAAAGAAATTAAAATCGAATGGTGATGGTTAGTTGTGGATTGAAAGAAATGGAAAAGATCAACGTGGTTGTAATGTGATATTATTATCTGGAGATGAAAAACAAGTTGGGTTTGAGAAATTGTCTCCAAAGTCAATACTTCAAAATATTATTTGTTTTCAAACCTTGAAATTTTCTTGGTTGCAGAAATTTCAACGCTGGGAAATGGAAAATTCTAGACGTCAGCCTCAGGTTCCAGAGTTACAAACATATTTAGATCGAGATGTGCAAAACATGCTTCAAATAAGACCTCAACTGGCCCTGTTCAAAATCAAGGAAAAAATTCGACATTTTATGCTATAGGCTGAGGAATCGGACAGCGTTGAAGATATTCAGGAAATGCTCTTGGACAAGGTGGATTCTACATGGGTGTACACACCATCATTTCCACAGATTGCTTGGGCAATGATTGTATTTGGTGTGAGATTGGATTTTCTTCCAGACAAAGCTTTTTTGGGGAATGAAAAGAAAAAAGTCGAGATTATCAAAAAAGCATTGATGGGTCTAATGGATCTACCCCTTTCAATTAAGTATGTCATAAATGAATCCCCTGGAACCCTTATCACTATGCATGACTACGGGTTTAATCTAGTACAGGACTGTGAAGATATGTATACTAGACAAAACTTTTTACCGGCATGCCAAGATTCAAAACAAACGTGTTCAAGAAGAAATCAAGAAGAAAAGGGATGAAACACTGACGGATGCGAATGTTGCAGGTCCGTCTACAGCTTTGGACAGAAAAAATATAAAGGCTCTAAAAATTCAGATTGGAAACAACGATGACGAGGATAATGATACCAATGATGATACAGACGATGGCGACGACGGTGATGATGATGATAGCGTCAAGACAATTGGGACATTTATTGTTGAGCAAGTTGATTTGACATGCACGGATCATGAAGATGACAATCCACGAAAAATGAATTTGAAATTCCAAAAAAAATACAGAAAATAGGAGATTAGTTTATTGTATTTTATCAGTTTTTTACCATTACTATTCTATTCCATAATTATCGAATATTTTCAACAATGTTTAAATTCTAAATTCAAATGTCGATTAACAACAAAATAATTCGTGTATAAATATTTTCAAATTTTCAGCCCCCAATTTCCGTTGTCTTTTTCCTCTAAAAGTTGTGGTCTTTTGTTTCTTTGCTGGTGATAATTTTCCAATTGTCTTGATGTTCATGGGTGGGATTCTAGCATTAATATTTTTACACTTGTCTTGAGACGTCGGGGGCGAAGATTGAAGTGTTCCCAATTGACTGCCATAGGCTGATTTCAATTCTTCATAGGCCATATAAACTTGCAACTCTCCTCGACCAATCTGATTTTCAACTAGCACCTGAAAATCATCCTCAATGAATGCAGGATCACAACATGCACTTTTACACTAGCTTGCACCTTTTCATTTTTTACTCTATTCAATGCAGGACTTTCATCGTGGGTGACCAGACTTTCACCACCCATTTGCACATCTTGATGTCCTGATTGATCTTCCGAGTCCTTGACTTGCTTCATAATCCTTTCATAAATTTTAGGATCAATCACTTTCATAATCTTTGCCATGTTTTTTAATTGTGACTAGTTTCTCGGATCAGGGGGGCACGACTAAACTGATACAACACAAATGTCTATTCGGGTATGCAAACATTACAATTTTCAGGATAGATTGAAGATCGAACTTTGTATTCCTTGTTACCCATCGGATGGAGAGAAATAAATAGATGGCCAAATCTTTTGGCCGTTGCCATTTCATAAGCACTAAGTAAACATTTGGATTTTCCAGGAAATAATTGACGTTGCATGATTGTACTTCTATCTGCCGGTTGATCAAACAATACACGATAATGATTATTCAAAGCCCGTAATCTCAAAGATTTATTAAAACTTTCATGTAATATAAGAACCATTGAGATACTAGAATGATGACAGCCCTTGATAAATAACTTTTTCATTAGCTGCAGCTTCTTTTTACCATCAGAAATGTCATCCATTTTGTCATCGACAATAACCAATGTCCGCCCATTGACCAATTTTTCAATATCAAACAAATTGGTAATAAATTTGATGTTGAGAATGCTGGCTTTTAGTTTATCAAAGATCGGTTGATAGTCTGAATAGACATAGACAATTGTATCCATTATTTGGTTAATCACCTTACCCCTCCGTCTTAAAAACTCGGATGCCCAAAACGTTTTCCCACTATAGCTTGGCTGTAAAATTCAAGGATTATGCATTATTAACTACCATGTGCTAATTGTTCTTATTTATTTAAAGATGATTTGCCTTACTTACACCAACCACAGTCATGGTGAATGGATGGTGCAATTGGAAATCAATCAAATCAGATGATGACGAAGAAGAGAACGTCATTGCAATGACAATTTCAAGAGACTACATTAGATGTAAATGAAGTGAATTGTTTTATATTAATCTAATATAATTTAAAGTTTTTATTGAACTTTAAATAATTTACAATGTTTAAGTAAATTTCAAGCTTTTAATTTTTTTAATTTTATTTTTAAAGGAATTGAGAATATAATGATGATGATGTGGTAAATAATTCGGGACAACCATCGTCAGACAACCTTCCGGCTTCCGATTTTTCGTCTTCCTCGTCCTCTTCACTGCTACTGCTTGAATCGGTATCACCACGCTCGTCACCAGTGTGCTCACTATCACTATCCTCCAGTACAGTATAATCCAAATACTCTTGTGGCTCTTGAACTGTGAGGTCATTCTGCTCTTTACACAATCGATCGACAATTGCTTTACAGCGGGAATGAATCGGTTTTCCTTCAACTGCCTTCATAGTTGATTGATAAGATGATAATATTTCCTCCTTGGTTGGAGTATATGGTTGAAAAAGAGCTTGTGTTGCAACCTCTGTTTCCCATATTTTCATGTAAAATTGATTGCAGTAGGCACAATTTGAGGAACGTAGCTTGCCGAATTCTTCCCTATTGCGATAATTCATTATGATTGCTGGCAAAAGGTTAGGTTGAGAATGATTATAAATTTGAAAATTTACATCGTTTTTATACGAGGACCAGATTTAGTGATAACTGGGCAATATCCTTGTATAGCTGTTGAATGTCGGATGCGAAAAGACAAAAACACCCACTCTTTTCAATTTTTGGACAAGCTCTGTCATTCTATGTACACATTCTATTCACAAGATATTATTTTGAAATCGATTTGTACAACATTGACATGTACTTGTTCGTTTTCCTTCACCATTTGTATTCTTAAAACTAGACATAAATGGAATATTGTTTACAAAACCCTTGACAATTCAATCATTTGCTCTGGGTCTTTTTGATAATAATTCTAATATTCTTTCATATGAAACCTCAATAGCCCTGTGATATACATAATAAATACAAAAATGTCCACAAGTTTCTGATTTTGCTGCTTGAAGGACACTACAATTTTCCTTTACAATTTCCCCGGGGACTTGAACCATAGGATAATTTGAAACTGGATAGCCATAGCTATCAAAAAATTCTGTTTTGGACTTTGATAAAATAAAGTAGGCTAACCAATGACGTCCTGGAAGGGTTTTCACATCTGAATTAAATATAACAATTGCTGGATAGCTGGAAATATCCATATTTTCTAGCTCGTCTGCTGCAATCACATGGTAGGGAATTGACATAGTATTTATGGAAAATAAATTGTCCAAAGCATGTTGAATTTTTAGAGTATTCATTTTGAAATTGTGACAATTTCCTTTTCATTAATTGTCATCATCGACTGCTCTACACAATACACAATCACATTCACAGCTTCGGCCAGTGGTTCTTTAAATGTAATTGAAATTGTCACGTCTCCTTCCTTGATCAGACTCAATCCATCGGATGTCAAAGATTCCAATTGAAATCCGGTAAGTATATTTCCTGTAAAATACATTATAATTTTAGAAAAACCAGAGAATTGAGAATTATTATTATTTAATTTTTAAATTATAATGTATTTTACCATTTGTGAAATTTTCTCTGGCATTGATGGAAATTGAAGTAATTCCAAATTCTTTGAAACAAAAGGCTGATTTCATGAGGTTTCCATTGTACGCCGGGTTTGACACGAGTCCAATGTAAATTTGTTGAGGAAGCTTGTTGAAAATAAAGGATGGAGCAATGTGAGAAGTCGTTCCCTGACTGATTGTATACGTTTTGACAATATTCTCATTGAGCGGATAGTTGAGATAGCCGTTATCTGTTAGCTCTTGTCGTTGACGAGCAATGACCTTCTCATCCACCTTATGTTTGGGTATGACCAATGCAGCTTCCTCGATTGAATAACGATGTGGACAACCTGGAGTATTTGCATTAATAGTGGTTGGGTTTGCATCCAGACAAAACTGGGGAAGACTTCTTCACAGAGTAATTGTGAGCTTGGACATTGGTAGTAAATATCGGGGCTGGTCACAAATGCTAATGAGTAAGCGTCCAACCATGTAAAAGGGTTCAATTTCAGCAGCAAGTGCAGCGCGTTTTGTAAACCCACAGGTAGGATCCGCCTTGGCTGTATAACTGTCGGCTTTTTTGTTTGGATAATAGAGAATATTCTGCATTTCACCAGCTTTGTGCTCTGGACTTATTCCCAAGAGTGCAGTCAAATGTCCAACATAAGGACTTAGCCCACCAAAACTTGTGACATTGGTGGAATTGATTTCAGTTTCAATGTCTGAAATCCAAGCATAGAAAAAAAGATGGTGGGAGCAACAAGATCGTCTGCTCCCAGTTTGGTTCCATCGTGTTTGGTGATTTTGACTTTCAGGAATGAACTGTTATAAAAATCCAAATAATTTGAAGCATCGCTCGCAATTTAAAATGTCAGAGGGTCGTTGTTCCCCTTGGAATGGGGAGTAGGAAAAAATGTAAAATTATCTGTCTTCAAGACCGATATGTCTGTTCCAGGGCATTTTGTTATAAGTTCCATTCGAACTGAATCGTCAGAGTTTTGATGCTTGACAATGTCATCTCTAAAGACTGTGGCGGGCATTTTAATTTATTTCTTGGAAGATTTCTTTGTCTTTTTGCTCGTTTTCGGTTTTGCACAGTTTTGCTTACGTCCTTTCAATGCAAAGGATGGAGTCAAACTGGGCTTAGGTTTGCGTCTACGACGACCTTTACCAATTTTTGTTACTTTCTTTGCCGTTTTCCTTTTTCTGGGTTTACTTACCTTTGGTTTTGAAGCTGCGGGAGATTTGGTTATTGATGCTCTAAGAGCTCTGATTGGAACTAGATAAGACTCGTTTTCTTGCAAAACCCCCGCTCCTGTACCTCCTCCAGCCTGTCGTGCACGAACCATTTTTGGTTTTTATGTACAGCCTACGCTTTCACACTCAATAATACGCATTCAACAATCAATTTCTAATCCAAAACTTTAAAGTGTAGGGTATGTTGAAGTGAGTGTTTTTCAAAATTTAACAAGCTTCCAAATTCATCAAAAATCCGAATCCTGATTTGTGATATGTCATTACTCTGGAATGGCATATACAGTATGGGGGAAAATGTAATGTGTGTGTCCTTTTTATACTCTTCCCCAATTGTTGTCACTCTAAGCAATGGATGCCGTTTGTCTCTAAAGTATTGATTTTAAATTGCACTGCATGCTACTAACATTTGTTTTGGTTTTACATACACCTGGACCTGTTCAACCTGAACTTCAGCCGTTACGCTAGACTGCTCAAACGATGGTGTTTGCGTGATAGTATTTTTAACTTTCCTTGAAATATCATGACGACTCAAACTGGTAGTGATGACAAAATTTTCTGCAAGTCCAAAATATTTATTGATTGCTGTTGGTAATTCTATTGAATTTCCGACCTTCAAGATGGATTCAATGTGATCTCTTCCAGGCGTCACTGACATTGGCATTCCAAAATGAACAAGGACAGAAGTTATTTCATTGACAACGCTTTGTAATTGTCTATTCCGGGGCTCGTCCATTGGCAACTCCCATAATAATTTTTTTTAATTTTAAAATTCAATTCTGGTCCGTCGAAAATTGTTTTTAATTCTTCTGCATTGACTTGAGTTGAATTGTGTTGTCCTGGAGAACAAATATTGGTAGAGAATCCCAAAATTTTTGCTATTTCTCGTGGAATTATCAGCTGCTCGTTTGCTTTCCCACTAAATTTAAGAACAGATTGTCCAAAAATTGTCATTTCATTGTTAGGAAGAATATCAACACGAAGTCCAATATCAACTGGGATGTGAACATTTTTAGTAAATTCTGTCCGTAGGTGGGAAAGAACGCAGCCACATTATTATGACCCTTGGAGAAGTCGACATTATGTTTTTCAATATATTCAACCACATTTATAATTTTTACATTATTTGGCTTGTAATCTGGGTGCAGAGTGTGGATTACAAATTCTAAATCTGTGTTCAATGGAATTTCATCAAATTTAGAATTATCCATCGTTCCATGGGATAAAGTTTCCCCAGCTGGGAAGGCTCCCTGATTAAATCCCAGGAATTCTGATACTTCTTGGGGAATCACCAAAACTTCATTTTTATTGATCGGGTCAAATATCATTTTAGCAGCAAAGATTAATTCATTTGCATGCGCTTGTCATGTAATTGTAGCTTTTTTGGAGTTAAAAAAGCGTTTACCTCTTGTTTAAAGAGTTCTGGGGTTGTTTTGGTCTTTTGAAATTCAAACAAGTCGGGTTCATGGTAAACAATATTAGGAAAAAATGGAGATGTATTTTCAATTTCCTCAACTGGTTGAGAATTTGGGATAGCTCGACCACGCTTCAGTGGAATGTCAGAGTCATTCTTTGTCTGTACTGATGATGACTGGGCAGTGGAAATAGTTGAGGAAGGTGGAACTGAAACACTAGGCTTGTAGCAAATATCAACGAGTCCACATTCATAGTTATCTCTATTTACTATGGCTTTCAACTGAGGAAACCGATTAATAAAATCCGTTGGAATGTTGTCAGGATAGTTGGTAGGATCAAAATCACTCATTAGCGTCCAAAAGAAACTTGTCTTGCCGTCCAAAGTGCATGATTATTTTATGATGGTGGTGTGGTAAGTGAAATTTCCTGAGTGTAATAAGAACCAGGCATATGGTCTCCCTCCGAATCGGTGAGTTTGTAGGTCACTGGCACTGTCTGTTGAATTTGTGTCACTTTGAATTTTTGAGTCCAGCTTGTATCATACGCTAAAGACACGACAGTTTATCATAGAGTGGCAAGAAGTAATAATTGTTTTATAGTTTATACTCACCTTTCTCAAATATCAATTTGTCCCGACTGATACGGACCCAGTCACAAATTTTAAATTTTTGAGTTTGAATTTTCTTCTTCTTGATCAAATAGTCTTTGTATAAAATGTGCCAAATGTCAAATTCGTTTTATTTTGTCACTTTTATTGGACTGGTTTTTATACTCTGGTTATACGTTTTGTTGTATGTGTTGAAAAAATCTTGGGCGACATCAATGAACCGTATCGTGTTGTGCTGTGTCATGTAGCGAGCTAGTTTACTGAAAAGAGTTCGGTGAAATCGCTCGCTCCATGTGGATTTTATCTTTGAAAATGTATGATATCTTACTATATTTAAACTAGATAGGAAGGTTTCAAGGGCTCCAGAGCGGAATTCCATGCCCATGTCTGACCAAATAAAACGAGGGCGCGCTCTGGCTCTTGCAAATATTTTAGTAAATGCTTCAATCATTGCTGAAGAGTTTTTTGTTTTTAAAAATTCAATATAAGCCATTTTACTGAATCCATCAACTGCGACCAAAATATATCGTTTTTAGTCATTAGCTCCCTTATATTTAGTCAACTCTTTTATGTCAACTCCCCAAATGTCATTAATAAAATCAACCAACACCTTGCGCCTCTCGAATTTCCGTCTCACATCTTTGTGCAATCCATACGAGTCCAGCTCAATTAGCTCTTGAGCTGCTCTGGATTTATCAGTAATACTTCGATTTTTAACAAACCCCGACAGCCCTGAGTAAGACTCTGGTAGATTTTTATTAACATAATTACGACGCATGTACGATATGATTTAATGATGGATAATGACTGGTTATACATTCAAAATGTCACATGTCTATATAATTTAAAACCATTCTGGCTCTTCTAGACATGAACAATATCGAGAAAAAAAACAATAGAATGGCATGATGGTGTGTTTAGCCCAGTGGCATGACCACCTTTTCACGTAAAAAAAGGGACAACTGCGAGTTCAATTCCAGGGGGTGGCTTATAATTTTACAAAATAACAATCGAATAGTTGAGAATTGTGCCGCTAGGTGTACTGCCACAATTGTCATCTGGCCAATAGGGAAATATGACGTCATAGTGCATATTAACACTATAGGACTTTACACACAAAAGTCCATAAGTCGGGTTCTTTTATCCTTATCTACTTGCGTCTGGGACCAAATGATTATCGTTCCTTTTCGACCTTAATAGACGATATGCTTTACAATGGGAATACATATATATGGCTCACTTTTGACCCACGTCTGTGTGTGTGGCTCAATCTTGCCCCACACACCCCAGTTTAATAGCATCCGCATTTCAGGGCACAAAAACTGGGTGACGGAGTAAAGTTTGACAAATGGACCAAATCTATGAAATCTATAGTCCATTTCATTCTCTTACCACAGTGATACAACTCACAAGATTGACACTTTGTCCGTTCTCCGACCACACATCACAAAATTGTGTATGTAACGTTATATTAGACTGTGAACAAAAAGAAAAAATTCTTACGCATATAAATGTCTATCATATATGTGTGTTCATGGCAAAATGAAATAAATGAATTCCCTTTCTTCATATAATGTGGAATCTGTTTAAATATACGTGAGGAATATATTCGAGAAATGGGTGTGTGCGTGTTGAGAGAAAGGAATTCAATTATCCCACGAAAAATGTCTTAAATATTTTAGATGCTACCTCTTTTCGACTTGACACATAAAAATAAAAGTATATGTATAGGACAAAAGAGTTTTATAAATCCAGATAGGAGCTGATTGGAATTGGAATGGGAATAATATAATTTATATAGTCTATAATCCAAATACGAATTGTGTGGTTTACTGTAAGGCTTACAGTAAACCATACACATTAGTAATGCCGAATTTATAGTTTCACTTTTTTGTCACTTTCGCGTGCTTTTCATGTAACTTTGCTTATTTTTTAACTTATAGTTTACTTAGCGGAAAAAGTTTCCCCTTTTTAGGAAGCGCAGCTGCCTTTTGTATTCCTTCTGTCTGTCTGTCTGTCCGTCCCTCTTCCTATGTGTTAAGCATATGGAATTTTCCACTCCGTTTCGTATGTATTCCCATGCTATCCAACGGGGAAGCATATAACGTATAGTGATTCCCTATATACGTTCTCTCTTCCACGCGCAGATACATATGGGCTGGATATGCGTTTGGAGTGGAACAACGCTTACTGCGCAGTTACCCATTCTCAAGCAGTAGAATAGCATATAGCTGCATACTATATAGCTGTAGCATATAGCTGCATACTATATAGCTGTAGCATATAGCTGCATACTATATAGCTGTAGCATATAGCTGCATACTAT